>JANTOQ010515344.1:0-42739 GCA_027564595.1 Bythotiara depressa | reverse complement strand
TTCTTTTAATTTATTTGTAATATAATTTCTTTTCTTATTCTTTATTTTTTCTTTCAACCTATTTCTTGTTTTTCTATGCTATATAGGGAATAAAATTATACTTTCAATGCATAATTATTTTGGAAATAATTTGCTATGTGAGCGTTGAACAATGACTGAACGTAAGAAAATTTTTAACAATCGCTACTGTATATATAAAATTTACAGTTGGGGTAGGAGAACTCCAGGTTTTTAAAAATATTTGGCTGCTTTTCTAAGTTTTGTGACATTTAAATATTCCATTTGGAGGTCAATTGAGACACTCGGTCAGGTTACACGAAACAAACAGGTTGGACTTATTGGTTTCTTTATAATATAACTTCTGTGATCAGATGAAAATATTTTGATGCATCAGAGCATTCTGTTGTGTGATTCTTGTTTATTAATATTTGCTCAGGATTTAAGTAAATTGGAGCTACTGTATATATTTTAAATAAAAAAGAAAATACTTACTCCTCAATTTTCAAAAACGAGGAGTTGATTATGCAATCTAGGTACAAATTTTCGGAATTGAAGGAAAATGAAGTTTAAAAGAATAAAGCAAATGTAGAAGAAAATCGAATTTCCGGTGCAGGAAATTATGGGTGAATGATGTTAAATCTGTACCAAGGGCACCAAAAATTTTCAATTTTTAAAACTTCATAAAAATATGTCTCTAACTTTAGTCCAATACCTGCAGTTTAATAATCCGACATTTGGCACCCCAATTTTCTTGACTGTTTTTGGGATATCACCCCTCAAATTTTAAATTTTGTGTTTTTTTTTATCAAAAGTGCCAGATCATTCTATATGAATGTTTTTAGCCAGTTAATAAGTCAAAAGTTCTTGGAAGTAAGCTTTAAAATATCAACACAAAGTTAATTTACATTATTCAGTTTTGTTTTAGCTAATTGTTTGTTGCTAACAGATAATTGTGCTAGATAACATTGCGGAGGGGACATTTTACCAAATCACACCAACTATCTTTAATGCTGCTACTTCAAAGGAGCTTAGTTAAGGAACTTAGGTTGTACGAATATTAATCATATACAAAGTTAGAACTACATAAGGTAAGTATGAGACATAAATTTTGCAAGATTTAACCTAACAAAATGAGAGGGGACATTTTCAAGATTTTCAAAATTTTATTCTAGATGTGAATATATGGCCTGAATCCAACTTGGAACACACTAAAAACATTTTATTGCACATGAAACTTTTACAAAAACATGTTTTCAGTATAATTAACAACTTAAATGTTTGAAATTAGTAAAAAATCCGTTGCGGAGGGGACAAAACCAACTAGAGGCACATGACAAAACCAACTTGAGGTACATTCAATGAAACATAACAGAATATATATCTTTTATTTATTTGATTTAATATAATTTGTAAATGTCTTGTGCTTTTTCATCATCAAATTTGTAACCCACTTTGGTTACATCGTTTGTAGTTTGATTCTTTCATTGAAATTTGAAATTGCGTTGCAGAGGGGACATTTTGTTGCAAAGGGGACATTGGTCATTTTCCTTAGTTAGGACAACATACATAGTGAGACATTTGAATCTAGTTTTTATCAATATTCATTGCTTACATCACAAAACTGAGAAATCACACTCCTACCTTTTCTCCTTTAGAATATATTACTGTGTTACTATGCATTGTGGAGGGGATAAATTTAGGTATACCATGGCAAATTAGGGGCAATTATCCTAAGTTATTTGACAAACACCAAAAACCACACATGCAAAAAATATATTAGAGCCCCAAGATAATAGTTCAATAATAGCTGATAAATAATTCTAGGCATAAGAAAATTCAGGCTGTTGTGGAGGGGACATTTCCTGGTACCATTCCAAGTATTTCAAAAATACCAGTAGAAATGCCACACCATATTTTATTGAAAGCATGATATAATGGTAGGAAAATGACCAAGGAAAAGAAATACACTAAAGTTACATTCATTTTAGTTGTTTAATAGTCAATAATGTTGGTTTTACATTTTAAGTTTATTGATTTATTTATAAAAATAACATAAAATAAAGCTTTTTGGTCTACTTATTTGAAAGTATCAACAAAAGATACAACAAAAATATATCTTACAGGTGAGCATATACCATGACATTAATATAGTAAACATAAAAATACATTTAGGTCTAAATTTTGTTAATAAATTAAGCAAATACGTTGCTGAGGGGACACGGTACAGATCTAATGCAATTCACCCGTATATTCTTTTTTTAAGTCGTCATGAGGAATTTCCTGTTTTTGCAATTCATCTAACTTTAAAGTAATGTTGAAATCCCTTCCAGTGCTAAGTTAACGATGTGGTGGAGCAAATCTATTATGTTGATGCAGCATTTGGAGTTTGCTGCAAAAAGGCTGGGCCAGACTTTCAACATCCCCTAGCAGGAAAACATTTAGCCATGTAGGCATATGTAAGAAATTATATGAGAAATTATACCCAAGTATTAAATGCATCGTTTAAGTGGAATAAATATAAAAAAATTGTGCTATCATTACATCGTTTACCATATTAGCAAATCAAATTTTTGTGCCTGGTGCTGATGTTCAGAAAACAGCCACCGATGGAGATTGAAGGTGAATTCCCACTGTTGCGCATTTTACAAGTGAAATAGGGTTAGTCATTGATTTCCTATTGCATATAATATGTAGTGTACTGCACGCAGATAGCCCCAACCCAACACGATACGTATTTGGTATGTATGTACGTACTGCATGATGGGCTTTCCGGTATTATAACGGAACATGAAGTACTGAGCTGAAATAGACAACACACTATTGTTCTCTATCCAGGAAAACTTTCAAAAAATAAATATATCACATGAATAGAAAATAATAGCATGGCTAGTATAAAATAGGAACAACGGCAGAGATCAAAATGAACACTACTGTATGCAAATTATAAAAGTTTATTCTCAGATTTTGGTGTTTTCAATTTTTGAGATGAACTTTTAGAACAGAGATGACTGGACAACAGAGAAATAACATCCACTAATGACCGATGACCAGATGTTATTTCAACCACTATGTTTTAGGAACATGGATTCATGTAATGGTAGGGTCTCAAGTTTGATATAACAGTATAAACCACTGTTGAAAATATTCAGGGAGAAGAGCTCTTTAATACACATGATTCAAAATTAGGTTCTTTACATTTACCTCACGTCAAAACATCAACAACATTTTATTTATATGGTCTTAATTTTATAAAATATAAATCAATACAACCTTCTCTCAACTATCTCAACCTCAACTATTTTCAATAAAAATGACAAAAAAAGCTGACACAAGGTATCAATTCTAAAACTTCATTAAAAAATACCTCTCACAAAATTACTCATAGGCAACCTATATATCAAACACTTTCAATATAATATTACTTTTAAGGTTCATTCCATTTTTATTAACTTCATATAATTTTATTCTACATATATGCTAATAAAAATAGGGGGAGCTCCTATAGCTTAAAAAGCTAACGAGTTTCCTCCTGCCATTATGTAAATATTTATTTATTTATTTACTTTGTATGTATAAATTGTTTTATTTGGCTGGTTACAGTACTTGACTTGTCTCATAAAGCCAAGACTACACCTATGTATGGCCTACCCGGAAAATTATTTGGAGGCTATTATGTATGCCATGGAATTACAGGCTAGCCACAAAATATACCCACTATATTATTACTATCACTTAATGTTTCTCTCAAGATATTGCATTTGGTGTGTGCATGGTTGTGGAAGGAAATATGGCTTCTTCAGGACCAATTCATGGTATGACTGACAAGCAGCAGGAGGGGTATTATAACCCATCCAAATGGGGTACTTTTGGTAATTTTGCCATATTAAAAATAAACTGTTACATATATATATATAATATACTGTATGCATGTAAAGTTAAATTTATACCTGTTCTGTTGTATGTATCTTGTTTTTCTTATTCACAGAAGATAAAACAAAATTTATTATCCTGATGGAAGATAATAATAACTCTTCCCCGTGCCCTGTAACACTTCCACGGACCATTGCTTCGACTCATGCTCTTTGTACTGATGTCAACAGCAAAAAGGGAATCTCTTCAAACATCCAGAATGGCAATTCTGCCCCAGATGACAAATGCCAATTGGGCAAGATTCATTTTGAAAATCAAGAATATAGCAAGGCACGTCAACTATTTGAGTGCTGCCGGGTACTTACTGCAGAAGGAAAATACCTGTTGTCAGTTATGTATTATGATGGACTTGGTGGAGATGTATGTGAAGTAAGTATATTTTTTATTATATTAACAACTTTTCTTGCCGACATTTAACTTGTCATTTTAACGATTTAGTGATATTTCCTGTCTGTTGTTAATTTCTTTTTGATAATTTTCTTTTTGGTAATTTTATGAAGAACCAGAGGGTCTCACCAGCTTTTACTTTCAAATATATTTTGAATATAACCCCCAGTAAAAACCAAAATAATAAATAAATAATCATTGATATGATGCATTTCTAGCAACATCAGAGAATTAATAGGTAACAAGTGCTCATAATATTAGCCGTACATATGTAATAATGTAAGTGGTAAATCCTACCTACATAGATACTAATAGTGGAACCACTCAAAAATTGCATATCTTTTAAGTTGCTCAAAACCATGCATAAATCATAACTGTGGAACCTACAAATTAGAACTTTTTAGGTTTTTATCATTATAAAAGTTTATCTGTTTTGTCTTTAAATTTTTCGTTTTTAAAACATGATTGATGGAAAAACTAATTTGTGAGAAAAAACCCTGTTTAGTTCTTACTATTTTGCTATTTTTTTGCCATAGAAATGTCATAATGTCATATAGAAATATGAAAAATATGAAAACATCACATGACCACCACAGTTATGTTAAACTCGTTTTGCTGGTTTCCATTCTGACACTAAGAAATAATATTAGTATAGAGATGTAATATCCTCCTGTTATGCAACACAAAGTTCAGTTGATATTTAAATATGGATGTAAAAACATCCTGTGATCTGTGGTTAGTTTATTATGTTAACCTTAGTTTGTTGTAACTGCATTGGTGTACACATTGGTGTGCATAGATTTATATTCTACAAAAATATAACACATGACAAATGTATTGTGATAAAAAATATTAACAGCAAAACCTATTTTTATGGGTCCCAAAATTCATAATTTCACAGCCAGTCTTCTACTTCTCGTTTATATAATTGATAATGTATAATAACCGTATACAAATATATATAATGTACATACATACACAGGTGTTCTGCCAGTCCTAGCAAAAGAGAGATGGTAAATTTGGCCTTCCTGGGAAATGAGGTGTTCTATAAAGACCAGATTTTCCTTTCCTGGCAAATTGAGCTGTTTTATAAAGAAAAAATGTATTTTTCCTGGTAAATTTAGCTGTTATATGAGCTGTTAATTTATGACTTCCTGGTAAAATGAACTGTTCTAAGAGAAACCACCTCATTTCTAGAAAAAAGTTGTGTACATATATATTATATTTTTTATTTATTGCCAACAGTATTTGTGTTTGATAAAATATTATATATAAAAATAACACAAGTTATTATTAAGACAAAAAAAAAATTTTAAACACTTTTTCAAGTACAGTTCAATAATAATATATAATAATTATATACAGTATATAAAAATAGTTTCTAAATTTCTAAAATTTATTTTTATGTGCAGACATGCCAGACTTCTGGAATGTTCTGGAATTCCAGAATAAGAAAATGGGTTATACTATAAAAATCCAGAATGCTATTAAATGGATGAATGATCAGTTTGTTTATAATGCTACATATATACTATTTATATTTTTAAAGAAGTATTTTTCACAAAGAAACATATATATGTAAGTAGAAGATAAATGCAGTACTAATGTCTCAAGGATAAACATTTCCTCATATTCCCACAAAAATCTAGAGACTTTAAAGTCCAAACATTTCTTAGGCCCTGTATCCTCACAGTATGGTCTCACCATGTTCCATGTTCATAAAACATGTTGCTTGTTATGGTGCATCCTATTCATGGCTGTTTTGATGTCAGATATTTGTTTGTCATTCTTTACTGCAATTGATTCAATTTTGTTTTCTAATTCACGTATTTGTTTTTGTGATTCATTGTTTGATGTTTTTAATGCTTGATTAGCAGCTTTCAGTTGTGTTAGTTGCAGCTGTTGATGCACTTTTTCACTTTTTGCTTTGTTTGTTTCATTTTTCAAATTGTTTACTGCTGTTCCCATATCAGACATTTTTTTGTTGTTCTTAACCACAATTGATTCAATTTTGTTTTTTAATTCACCTATTTGTTTCCGTGATTCATTGTTTGATGTTTTTAATGCTTGGTTTGCAGCCTTCATTTGCATTATTTGCAATAGTTCATACACATTTTCACTTTTGACTTTGTTTGTTTCATTTTTCAAATTGTTTACTGCTGTTCCCATGTCAGACATTTTTTTGTTGTTCTTTACCACAATTGATTTAATTTTGTTTTTTAATTCACTTATCTGTTTTCGTGAGTCGTTGTTTGCTGTTTTTAATGCTTGGTTTGCAACCTTCATTTGCAATAGTTGATGCACTTGTTCACTTATGATTTTGTTTGTTTCATTTTTCAAATTGTTTACTGCTGTTCCCATGTCAGACATTTTTTTGTTGTTCTTCACCACAATTGATTTAATTTTGTTTTTTAATTCGCTTATCTGTTTTCGTGATTCATTGTTTGCTATTTTTAATGCTTGGTTTGCAGCCTTCACTTGCATTATTTGCAATAGTTGATACACATGTTCACTTTTGACTTTCTTTGTTTCATTTTTCAAATTTTTTATCTCATAAGTTTTGATTGTAATATCCTTTACTTCTTTACTCAGATTTTTAATCATTTCTTTACTGTTTAATATATCGTTATACATATTTTTATTGTTTCTTTCTGACATACTGATGTTTATTTCCACCATCTTGAATTTGTTTTCATACTGTTTATGCTCTTTCTGCAATTTCATGATGCTATCACTGGAGTTTTGTATGTGTTTTTCAAATTTACTGGATGAGTTCATCAGTTTCCATGTCTCATTATATAAAGTAACCATACCGTGCAATACATCGTTGAATTTGTTCTCAGCATATTTCTTTTCTATGTATTCTGGAGATATTCTACTAATGCAGCTTACCGTTATGATAAGAATGAGTTTGATTGATTCCATACTTTTCTTCTTCTATGGATTCCAATGTAAAAATTATGATCCTCTACTTCTCTGTTCTTGTCACTTCTTCTTATGGTTTAACATTCATGTTGCTACCTGTTTTTTATATCATTAAAACAGGAAGTTACATATAAGTTAAAAGTTGATTTATAAAGTAAACATTGATAAGCTTTTCTGTTTATTCATGAAACTTTCTAAGCATCATAGGTAATTACATGATGACATATGTACCTCTACACTTCTTTGTACAGTATACATGACTTTATTATTTTTCAATCATAGTCTGTTTATTTAAAAAACAGAAAGAATAACATTTTCCCCTTTGACACAGTAGCCTGGGCCGCTTTTGCAAACAAACCTTTTTAAGACATCTTATGTATACAAAATTATTACAGCTGTTGTGAAGCACATTTTGATATCTGTTTTAGTTTCTCATCAAGTTTGTGCCTTTCTGTAATTTCTCAGCCTTATCTTTGTTTTGAGGCCTCACATTTTTATTTTAAAAACATATTGTAAGGAAGCTGAATATTTGGCATAATATTTATGGGTTGCTTTTATTAAGGATTAACTAACTGTACAATAACCGCAAGCTGTTGACAAAGATAAAGTTTTATTTTCGAAAGTAATGGTCTGTTGTTTTTTATCCTTTACATGGAAATTATTCCTATTTCGTATAAAGGGGAAATTTGCAAAAGTCACTTATGATGTCATCTGTAGCATTTTATGAAATCCTGCATAGTATTAGTTTCCATTCAAAATTAATTGTAAACAATGTAAATAGAACAGCAATCTTTTTACTGATCTGCCAGAAGGATGGAATTTTCCAATTGTTTTAGATAATTGTTTCCAATTTAAACTTTCCTGTGTTAGGAAACACCAATTTATTTTGAGATTTTTTGCTTGAGAGAATTATCCTTTTCATGGAAATCATTCCTGTTTCGTAAGGAGAAATTTGTGAAAGTTGCTATTATTTATAGACATGATGTCATCTATGTAGCATTTCATGGAAATTTGCATTGAATTTAGTTTTCATTCATGGAATTAAAAAAATCCCTATATATACTGTATACATATATACATCAAAATTAAATGCAATATTGTAAATAGAAAAGTATATGATACTGATACTGTTCTACCAGAAGAATGATTTTTTCCAATTTTTTTAGAAAGAAGGAATCTTTGCACATTCAAAAATTATATAGAAAGATAATTATTTTCTTTTGAAATGATCCTGTTAATATTTTCCTGTGTAGAAAAAGTCAATTCATTTTCTTTTATCTTTTTTAGACCAAAAATGTCATTTCCTGATCTTTTCTGTTCCAGTAAATTACACTATTATGCAAAGTATACTGTATGCTTCATAAAATTTCATACAAGATCTTTCCAGATCTTTCTGATGAAGGAAAACCACAGCTATGCATGCATTATGTGTAATTTATTTATAAAGGGGAATTTTAAAAGGCAAGAGGATTTAAAATTATGCATGAATATATTGACAAATGAAAAGTTGCTTTCTTTGTAAGCATTATATTGAAAAAATAATTTCTGAGACACACATATAGCTCATACATACGTGGAGTTCTCTTTATGTTCAGAGTGAAACTTATTCCTCTCATAATTGTCTCTGCTGAGAAGAAAACTATGCTACTGTATGTACAGCATTGTATAATGTGACTATTGAAAATTGATAGCTTTAAAAATAATCCTTCATACAGTAAAACTTTGCTCGTCAGAAGCAGAGGTTTTCGTTAGTAACACATATGCACAACAATAAACATACTAAGAAGAACAGATCTCCTCTAAATCAATTCAAACATTTACTATACTTTTACTATACCTTTTACACAAAACAACCCTGTTCCGTTTCAGAGATAATCTTTATAAAACATTAGAAAATATTTGATATTTGATTGATTATGAAAAAATGATTGCTATAATATGCAGCAAATGCTTCAGCTGATAATTCTTTAAAAACCTGCATTAATAATAGCAATTTTGTTACGTAGAAAAATAACAATTCCACGTTTTTATCATACTTTAGCCTTTTCCTTACCAAAGTAAATCGTTCACTACTAAGCTTGGCAGCTCTATGACCAAGAAAAATATTTTCATCTCTTCGAACTTAGCCTTTTTAGCTTCCGACTGGAATCTGCTTGTTATGTTTATTTTCTATACAACTTTAGCCATGTGTGCACACCCTAAAACAAGCTAACAACCGTATTATCTTATTTTATTGTATAGATAATAAGGCCAGGCCTGGAAGAAATTCCACAGCTGAGGTGGGGGATGGAAGAATTACTCTATTTATCTACGACGATTCACTTTAATGTAACTCTTCCCTATGAAGTAATTTTTTTTAATTATAATATAGTTTTCTGAGTCTGGCTATACAGTAAAAAGCATTTCCTAAATCCAGATTCATATTTTAACCACTGTTTTATAATTGCCTCAGTTCATGAGCAGGAAGCCATCAACCAGCAAGTCCATAGGGCTTCTTGTTATATTTTTATGCTGAAACTGGAAATGGTATAGTTGATCTTTCATTATTAAGATAAAAAATGTAAAAGGACTTTTAGTTACAAATTCTCATTTGCCACTATTACAATGGGATTTGCTGAAGTACATAGGCATAAAAAGTAAATTTCCATGTCAATGTCCAACTGCTGAGTTGTTTGTCATACACTTCAGATATTTGTTTCTCCTGTTAAAGCTTTTTTCCTCTTTTATTATTGTAGGAAATAGGAGATTTTAGAAAGAAAAATAAAATTTACTGGAAACCACAAAAATAACATGAATGATATTCTCAGAACCATGGAACCACACAAAGTCCATGATTTTGTGGGCATTGATACCTAGTACTTTCCTTCCTAATTTTGTTTTTAGAGCAAACAACACATAATTTTGTTTGTTTTGCTGGTGGGATATATTCTGGAAAGTGTTTTTTTTCGGAGCAAAGGGAAATTACAGGGTGCTGTTAGCGGCATCATAATTGATCATGTATTCAATCACCAAAATCACAAAATTGTCCAAACCACAATATAGCTTCTGGTGATCTTCCACCTCTTGTTCTAACTCCTCGAATGGCTCCTTCTATTTATCTTAACCATCACGGAACAAAAATCTATATTAACAACTAGGGAATGGGGTAACAGAAAAACAGAAAACATAAGGAACTGTACATAACATAACTCCAGATTTTACAAGTGATCAAAAGAAGCACATAAAAACAAAAACAAAAACTTCAACTTTTCCCACATTTTAGCAGCCGGTTTGAGCATTCTAATGATTCAATTATTTAAAAACAAACACCTATTCTTAATGAATGCAAATTGATTTGTGTGTGCAAATGATAGCACACCTAAAAAGGAAATCTTTAACATAAACTATGAAAAGTACATGTCATAACACAGGCTGTTTTGCATTGTGTGATTTACAGTACCACCCCACACACACACACACACACACTCAGTTATCAGTTATTTTAAGGGAAGGCCTGAACTACTACAACCCAAAAACCTCTGGCATGCAAAGGTTTAAATTTAACAAACATATACTTGATAGTCGTATCTATCCCTTCTAATTATATGGAAATTTTTTTGTAACAATCACAGTCAACCTAGATATTATTAGCCACATAGAAGATGAAGGAAACATGGACATTATAAACAACTGAACTCGCCTTTATATACTGTATAACAAATTGATTGTTTCTTAGAGGTGAACTTTTAAAACAGATTTGACTTTATATAATCATTATACTGTATTATATATAAAGGCCAGTTCAGTTTTCTACAGTGCCCAGTTTTTCCTCCTCTCCAAGGTGCATATTATCTACATGACTACAATACAATTGGCCAGAAAAGATATCCTTTGTGTTTTATAGGCAAAAGCTGTTAATTTGTTAAGAGAAATTGTTGACAATGCATATAACGACAGTGAAGCAATAGTTCGCTGTGCACAGTATAACTTTGGCCGAGCTTACTATGAAGGAATAGGTGTGAAGCAGTCAGACGAGGAAGCTGAGAAATGGTGGCTTCTTTCTGCCCAAGATGGCCAAGCAAATGGTTGTGTTAAAGCACAGTCAATACTGGCAATGTTTTATTCTCAGCTTGGTGAAGAAAAGTTCAATATTGAAAAGGTATGCGTATTATATACTTTTATATATATTTATTGTGTGAGTGCTTATTTTATTATATTTACATCGTTGCACTGTTAGACACTGAACAGATGTCTGTCCAAAAATATCTGAGAATGAAAATTAGGACATAATTGTGAGCAATGAAACTGAACTTTGTATGGTGTAAATTTATAATGTACATTATTGCACTATTATAGTAAACTTATATGTCCGGTTTATTACATGAATTCATATACATCGCAATAATTCTTCAACTTTGCTACAAGAAATTGTAGTATAAGGCCATAATTCTTGATCTTACTACTTGAATTCTTTGAATTAGTTTTCGTGCACTAATTAATTACATGAACAACAACTCAAATACAGGAAGATGACGATGAATAGAAGATTAATTAACTATGGCCTTAATTTACATATTTCATTATTATATTATAGTATATATTATAATATATTATGCTTCTTTCTGTAGGCACATTTTTGGCATCAAGAAGCTACAGGCAATGGTAGTTTAGAATCGCAAGCAGCTCTCGGTGTTATGTATGAGCATGGTTTAGGTGTTACAAAGAATTTACAAACATCTTTTAAGTGCTTCAAGTCTGCATCTGAAGGAGGAAACGTTTATGCAATGGGAAACCTAGCTGTCCATTATTACAAAAACAAAATGTTTAACAATGCTGCTGATGTTGCTAAAAGGTTTTTACTTAAATCTTTAATAATCATTTTGATATAATAATGATCTAAAGTATACAAATAACAATAAATGTCTTAATTGTAGTTACTAAAGAATCATATCATGTGAACTAGCCACATATTTATAAAATAATTTACTTCTAAAATATTTAAAGATGTTTCGTTGATATTGTTTGTTGTATATTGTACATGTCATTTACACAACAGAATGTAACCCCTGTAAAAGAATGTTATAGAGTTATATATAATATAGTAGAATAATGTTGTGTAGAATCTTTGGCGATATTCAGAACAATGTTTCTTCCTTTCAAGTCACATAAGAATGTTTATTGTGTCAGAATTCTTCAGTTTCTCTACAAGCATTTATTAGTAACAATGTTTACTGTTTTCAAAAATATCAATTTTCTTTATCAGTTAACATCATGGTATATAAAAGGATGTATTTTGTTTTGTTGTATTACAGGGTTGCCACAGAACTTGGAAAACCTGAAAAAACTTGTTTTTAAGGAAAACTCAGGAAAAACCTTGAAAACTCAGGGACTTTCTGAAAGGTTTTTACATACTCAGGGAATTTTTTTATTGTTAAGTGTGAAAATTTAATGCTACCAGTATTTGTAGCTTAATTAACAATTTCTTTATTTTTAGAGATGTTAGAAGTCGGAAGAAACTTTAGTATAAGTGCAAAATGTTCACATGTATTTCTGACAAAATTTTGTGTGAGAAAAAAAAAGACGCAAACCTATACCTAAACACGTAGTTTCTCCACATGTGCACTATTTTTGCACTTGTTGGCTTCCATGTCAATTGAACAAGATCAAATCTTGTGCTTTTAGTATTAGATTTAGCATCAATACTGTCTGTTCTCTTGGGTAAACAAGATTAGACTCTGATGGAGTCACGATGATGCCATAAAGGACTTTTCCTTATAAGGTAATAGAAGGAATGGAAGATAACACAGAAACTATTTTAGTAATGTAAATAAACCTTAGCACACTGAAATTTCTTGTTGAGATACACTTGACAAAGTATAGGGTTGGATTGCTATTTCCTGTTGTTTTATCTATTTCTTGTTGTTTTATCTATTTCCTGTTGTTTTATCTATTTCCTGTTGTTTTATCTATTGTTCTTAATATAATTTAATAAGCATTATTTTGTCCTGAAATCTTCCACAAAAAAACAAACTATATTAGGACCTCATTTCATGTTATCTTAAATATTTTTATATCATGTTCCTTTATGGATAGAGCATTTATTACACCTGACTATATTAGAGCCTAACCTTGTTTACCAAAGACTGAACCCTCGCTTATTCAAGCCAAAACTTTAATTACTCACATCCTTTTTACACGAAATAAAAAACACTGAGCAGCGTTTTTAAAGCACTTAAGTTTAGGTTTAGTTTCCCTTTAAAGACTAGAAAAAGGGTTCATCAGAAAAACAATGAAGTGCCGAAGAAATTTGAACAATTGGGATGCATCTTCGTAAAACAACAGTGAATCAGAACCAAAATATATGGTGTCATTTGTTCAAAGTACATGAGGTTAATCCCCTCTCTTGCATTCTGTTTCAGAGCTGGTTCTCTCCAAGACACTGCCCAACTCTCACGACAGACAAATTGTTTGGAAGCGTATGTCAAGAAAGGCATTGCACTTGGTTGTTTCATTTATGGCCGTTGCTTGCAACGGGGAGTAGTTGAAACTAAGGATCCAAAAGAAGTACAAAAGTGGTATTCAAGGGTAAGGGAAATGTATTTTATGAAATTTTTAACTGTACAAAAGTGGTATTCAAGGGTAAAAGGGAATGGTATTTTATTAAATTTTTAACTGTACAAAAGTGGTATTCAAGTGTAAGGGAATGGTATTTTATGAAATGTTTAACTGTACAAAAGTGGTATTCAAGGGTAAGGGAATTTTATGAAATTTTTAACTGTAAGATATATAAATGTCTGTAGATTTACAGTTCATAAAAAAGTACTCAGTAGGGAATAAAATCCCAGGGCTTTCCAGGCCCTTTTGTGTTTTTGCAAATGCTGAAATATATAGGGGTTAACATTGAGACATGAACTTTGAGAATGAACTTATTTTTTATTTACAAACTCAAAGGCAAGGTCACTTTTCATCTTTACGGCTTTATTATTCAGATATCGCAGTGTCAGTAAAACGCCAAAAGGGTCTGGAACGAGTGACACATACCATTTTGAACATCAATTTTTTTTCAAAAGATGTATTTGGTCATTCTCTATATCTGTACCAAATTGGATTTCCTAAGGTTATGTATTTTCCTAAATATTTCCAAATATAAATTTGCCATATACAGTATGGTAAACTCACTTATTACATACATCACAAGATTTGGGAAGTGACTTGAACATCTGCTGCCTTAAAAGTACTTAAAATTGCAATATCTCGAGAACTGCTTGGTATTTTTTGATGAAATAAAAAGGGTTTTTCATCATTTTTGAAGGTCTTTCGTATAAGTCTAACTCATTTTTTTTGCATGAATCCCTTTAAGAACACTGAAAACTGAGTTAAAAAAGAACTATGGAGCTAGAAACCAGATTATAAAAAATTGAATCCCTTTAAGAACACTGAAAACTGAGTTAAAAAAGAACTATGGAGCTAGAAACCAGATTATAAGAAATTGAATCCCTTTAAGAACACTGAAAACTGAGTTAAAAAAGAACTATGGAGCTAGAAACCAGATTATAAGAAATTGAATCCCTTTAAGAACACTGAAAACTGAGCTAAAAAAGAACTATGGAGCTAGAAACCAGATTATAAGAAATTAAATTTCATTGTTAAAATATTTTTCGGGTTTATTATGAATTGACTGATGTTAAAAAAGAGGAGTACACGTTAGAAAATACTGAAAAATGTTTTCAATTTACATCAGCATAAATTAGTGTCTGCAAGACATAATATATACATAGCTTGGGCCTCCTAACATGCTCTTCTTCTTCTTTCTCAAGAGTGGAAGCAATTTTGAGAAACAAGATATAAAAAATATTATGGTTCCCACAAGACATCCTATCAGGACAAATGATGACGGAACCAGTGAGCCCACTTTGGAAAGGACACTACACCAACAACCATAACAAAAACACCACAGAAGAATCAAAGAGAACTTAGAGAGCTCAACTCACTCATTTGTTCTGGCTCAAATACTGTGATCACCCCATGAAAGAGGGCAGGTCCAAATATCACAACATCTACATTGATGCCGATGTACTACGACAACAAAATATTGCAGCCTTATCATTTCTACAAGTGCGCACATAATATACTGAGACTAGGCGCCATAATAATAAAAATGCATTCCACAACTAATGAAATAGCATCTATGTATATAAAGCTCTTAATTAAACTTATTCAGTTTACTTTTTCAGTTTGACAATTGACTTAAGACTTACAGTAGGAGCTTTGGCACTTTGGAACTGAAGCAACCATGATCATACAGCACAGGTGCAAAGGGGGATACCTCGCTTGCCTCAGAATGACATAAAGTGGGAATTTGAGAGGTCTTGAAATTGAAAAATCAAAGAATCAAGAACACTCAGTTATTTCTGACTAAAATATACACTGGCAAGGGTAACTGGACCTAGTTTCCTGTTAAAATATATGCCCATTCTGGTTTTATGGACGCTCTACTGAATAGGGGGAACATGAAAAGGGCCTAAAAGTGTGAAAGTCTCAAATATTTTGTGTAGGGTTGTAGAATGATTGCAAAGCCAAGAATAGTGAGTACAAAAGCAAACACCGACACTTTGCTTTTGCTTTTAACTAAACTGGCTTTTATAACAAGCTTCCCTGCTGCTACAAACCTCATAAACAAGTGCCACCAATATCCAGGCTCTTGTTGCTACACAAACACCAATTTTGGGGCTAGATTAGGGCCTGTCTGGCAACTTTGTGTTGGTTAGTCCAGAGAATCAATTACTTGCCCAAGAACAACTTAAGACTGTGATATCTGCTTTTGATTACCGCATCTCTTTCCTATAGCTCTTTAGACAAGCTGGTTGGACCAACACCTGACATTACTTACTTTGGAATAGAGTAATTCTTAAATGATAACAATACCTGAGGAAAAATTCAACCAGCTACAATGACATCTTCACATTTGGCTTAATCACAAAACATTGCACTAAAGGAGAGCTACTCTCACTAATCTAACTCTAACTATGTACTCCCACTTTCCTTTGTATGCAAGGTAGTAAAAAGCTGGTTTGAATTTTTCTTTAGCACCTTAGTTTATAATGTTATCTACCTCAGTCACCCACCTTCATCCCCATTTCATTCTAAACAAGGAGTCTCAGGTATACATAAAAGATGGTGCCTTAACTTCTTTCGTACCTTAGAATCAACAGTCAATGATGAATTTAACATAGGAGCTGGGCTATTTACAACAACCACTGGAAACTGATTCCACTGGCCACATTGACCCAAATATTTCAATGAACTACCAGGAACCATTTGCAATTGTTGCCACCTGCCTTAGATGGGGGTCACACTAGTAGGGAAAGCAAATGATCTTTATCACTGACAATAAGCAGTTGTTTGGTGGATGCAATATGTGACACTAAAGTATGAAAAGCATTAACTGTGGTATTGATATATTGTTGTTGTATGTACATACATATCCTACAGGGTCACTGGTGTTTCATCCAGGCTGAATGGGTGTTTAAAGCAGACTAAGTGGTTATACATGTAATTCTGGGGCCACCTGCCACCATGACACTAGGTAGATAATAGTTCAATACATATCTAATATCAGGCACACTGCAGGACCACCGATATTGGATCCATGTTAACTGGGTGTTAGGGCAGACATAGAATACCAGGGCCACTTGTGTTGGATCCATGCCAACTGTGTTATGCAATCTAGGATTGGTAGACAAAGATTTATTAATTTTGCTGTAGACATAGTTATGTTAATAATTGTTTATAATTTGTCAAACATGGAGTGATCCCAATCTACTCACCAATGTATTTGGTTTTACATTGTCCATTCTCAGAGTCTCAGGACTCGATGTTTCTTATTTTCGAATGAACATTGATTAACTAATGATTTCTACAGCAGTAACAAGAGTGTAATTAAGAGAACATCATACAATTCGTGGCAAAAGCTTTATCAAGAGACCTCTGAAGAAATCCACAATTCCCTCCTATCAAGGGCTGTTTATATCTCAAATTCTTTTTGTCATGTCAAATCCAATGGAATCAAATCATTGGTCATGTCTTCACCATTTTACTTTTTCCAGGGGGTTAATTATTGGAAATACTTATAATGTAAAACAAATTTTGTAAAAGCTGATAAGAAACCCTGATTTCTCATAAAATAATAAAGGTTTCCAATGGGAAGTTTAAAATAATTAGGAGGTATGCTTTATGCATTAAAAGGTTAAGAACTATTCTAATTTGTTAGAATTTTTTTCTTTCCCAAATGTACCATATTTACTTGAATGATTAAATGCTGGGTTTCGAATTAAACCCAGTGGACATTTCATGGTCAAACAACGTCCTGTTAATATCGAAGAAACGTTACAGATGCTGTTATAACATTGTTACAATGTCATGTGACCATGATATGCCCACTGGGTAGCTGGTCTCAAATAAACACCAATAATCTTTTGTTTTAAAAGGAAATAAATGCTGGGGTATTTGTTCATATACTGTAAAGCAACCAGCATTTAATAAAATAAATTGGCAATTTATTTGATATGATGACAGAAAACAACAGCTATATTTCTTTTACTCCACTTTTTTGTTTGAATCGTATCTGTAAATTGCATTTTTCTCCTTGATCCTTCAACCTATTTGATATTTGTTGTAAACAAACGGTGTTTTTCTTTGACAAGACTTGGAAATTTAAAGAATTGTATAATTTATTTTATACTTTGGTTTTGACTCGCTGGTCTCGAGTAAATATTGGGGCCATTTTATGGGTTTAGAAACAGTACAATGGTACCATAATGCATCAGACCAATTCTTTTGGTTCAGTTTTCAGTGCTTTCTATCTATGTATTTTCTAAAGTACTGTATGAAACAAGTAAAAAAAAACGGAGACACTGGAGGGAAACAAAAATTCTGAAAACGTTTGCCAAAGATTGGCAAAAAGAATTATTGTTATATCAATAGACTGTGTTCAATGATATAATTTTGTGTTACGATTTTCTCTATCTTTAGGCTGCAGATTTTGATTTGGACACTGTTCAACAGATGCAGGATCTTGTAGTACATGGAAAACTCTAAGTTGAATTATCATTTTTCTTTGTGTTATTTTTATACTGTACATATGTTATACTACGTATAAATTAATTCTAAATTATTCTTATATGAATCCTTCATTTTTTTTTATTATAGGGTCTCATTTCTAATTTATTTCTAATTTATACTGTTATATATATTATTAATAAAATTAAATTTGTTAGAATGTATTTTAGATAAGTTTCAAAAGTTGTTTCAGGCAATGGCAGTCACTTTCAATGAAGAGTTCCATTCTAAAAGCTATTTGTTCTAACTGCCATATATCTGGAAACATTTATTCACATCCATTCAAAGCAGAAGAGACAGACAGTACAGTCCACATCCACTATTTCGTCTGCTGTTTATTGCAAAAAAAAATATTAAAAAAACAACAATTCCCTATGTAACTCAACAATTGTTGTACAGTGATGCTGGTTATTTTGAACATTCAAACAAATCTTTCAGTGATTTGAGAGTTTGAAATAGCAGATACTCATGGTACATTAAATATGAATCTACATAAGATGAGCAGATGTTTGAAATCTCTACATTGTTTTTAAAACTGAAAACACAACATTATGACAAACACATAATACCATGTCCATCCTTAGTAAAGATCCTGATTACTACTAGAGGAATTGTGGTTTTAATGTCTGTGGAATTGCCTAGTTAAAGTTCCCCCATATAGCTGTTAATGTTATAGGAACAATATCCACTTCCCATAAAAGAAAATGGCATCTAGTTGTTTGTATCATAGGGAGTCCTATTATCATAGGAGTCCTATCAACCTTTTCCAACTTAATTATCTATAATTTTCAGTAATTAACCCCCCTGAAAAAAAACAATTCCTCAAGGAAATATCTAATTATGTGAGTCTTCCAGGGGGCAATAAGGCATTAAAGGGGTATGTTTAGTTGGCTTTATTTACTTTCATACAACTTTGAACATAACAATAAGAAAAACAAAGGTTAATTATAATATTTATCTGCCTGATACTCTATGTCTTGTTAAAATGTCACCATGTATGAAATGTTACATGTCTGGAAATGCTTGTGATTAATGTTTGAGAAAGTTATGTTGTCTAACTATTTTTTTCTTCAGGGGGTTTATGTACCTAAGTTTTGTTAATGAGTACTGTTGAGTAAATATTTTTAATCTATTTATTATACATATCATTAGGGTATAGTATTTTTATATTAATGCTGTATAAGTATATTGTATACTGTAGGTTAATTATATATTTAATGGTTTTTTAATTGTGTATAATATGGGATGTTAATGTTGTAATTAGTTTAATAATTATAACTCACATAAATAATATATGTTAATACCTACCATGTTTCTTTGTGAGAGAAATCTATTTTTAACAAGATATTTTATTTCTAATAAGCTGACCACCACATTAGTCAAAAACATGGAAAATGAACATATCAGATTACTGTGACGTGATAAAAAGTTTTACACACTGATCCAAACCTCTGCAAAGCATCACAGTGGAACTGTTTCAAAGCTTGATGTTGGCAGTTCTTTCTCCATTTGATGTTTAAGAAACAAATTTTTTCCAGCAACTGAAAAATAACTACATGAAGATTTATATATGGATATACACATTTGAAATATTTACTTAGAACATTAGTTTCAAAGAAGGTCTATCAGAGAATTGGATCAGTATGTAGGATTTAATAATGACTATCTTGGGTATCAAGAAAAAGAGTGTTATTTACAGGGCTGTAGAACCTACTGTAGAATATATTTGCATAGGCAGTTAAATTATACTGTAAAACAACGTCTACTCAGGCCTTTTCCTGTAGCATGTACTATAGGCCTCACACACAAAATTATATTTATGTTCCTTGATAGCGCATGTAAAAAGCGAATTTTTAACATTTTTAACATAAACTGTTTGAATAGCACACACCAAAGCACGCACACGGCAGTTTTGCATGTGTGATTTACAGCACACATTTATTCAAGGAAAGGCCTCTCCTACTGTTCATAGTTATCACTTTTTTTTGCCTAGCAAGCCAGATTCTCATTAACAACTTAAAATCACACACATAATTCTAATGTGGTTCTTCCAAAAAGTCTTACTGAAAAAACATAGGAAGAGGTTCTACTTTTCAAAGTACACAAGCCTCAAAACATGAGAAAACAGCCTGGAAATATTACCGAGATATTTATATTTGACTGGAAATAATGGCTATACAACATTCAGCTTTGACTGTATGTATATACTTGATTTGATCAGAATGCTGAGCTTTTATTTGTGAGATATATTTTTCATATGATTGTTATGCTGTGTGAAAAAGAATATGACCTAGGATACCATCATACTGCACTGTGACGTGTAAGCATTTCAGTGTCATCTTAGAAGGTTAGTTTGATATCTTTTGTGGTCTTTATCCATTACAGAATCATGCTTGCATAACTCTGCAGAAAGTAGTATTATAGAAAACATGTGTACATAATTGTTAATGGTTATCTATTTTATCTATTGTTCCTATATTTTTATGGAAACTTGTCTTAGTAATTAAAGTCTTGTAATTAGTTAAATTAATATATTAATTACATAAATGGTGCTCTTTTTTCCTTATTTTATTGCCAAGAAACAAGTACATAGGTTCTAATTAGGTTTTAATATGTTTCCTTTGTGTTTATTGTAGTTTGTTTTGTTTTATTGTCAAATAAGCAGTTATGGACCTATAATCTATGAATAAAGTATCACAAAATTATTAGGCCTTGTGAGACTCAGGCAGCCTTTGTGAGACTTGGTCAGTCTCACAAGGCCTTAAACCTTAAACCTTTCCCAAATTTCACTAGAATTTTCTATTGATATATATGAAAAAATGGAGTTCAGTTTGGTTCAGTTATATGCATGTGTTGAAAATTCAAATATGTTTGGTAAAAAAAGTTCTAGATCTTACAGTCTTGACATGTTGTACATGGTCAAAGCTTTACTTTGTTATGATCATATCTATACTGTCCTGCAATGTTTTGATGGAAAACCTTATTTTTAGAATATAATTCTAAAATGTTTAGGGTAGACATGTGTAATCAATGATGAGGAAGTTGAATTTGAATATCCATGTTTATAAAAATCAACAGAAAAGTCGTATTATGTCATCACTAGCTGTTAATTTGGGAAAGGTTTACTCTTAATTATAACCCTTTTAATGCATAAGCATACCTCCTGGTTATATTAAACTTGCCATTGGAAACATTTATAATTTACCAATTTTTTTTCATTTCCAATAACTATCCCCCTGGGAAAAGCAAAATGGCAAATAAATGACCAATGGATTGATTATTTTCCGGGGGCACTATGCATTAAAGGGTTAAGTAAAAATATTAAATTGTAAAACATCTCCATGTTTTTTTTAATAAAACACTTTCCAAAATCATGTCATGTCAAAGTGAAGAGCAGTATTGTTCCATGTTGTTCCAACAATATGATTCTGAACTTTATTTACAATGCACCAATAAAAAACTGAACTCTAGTCATGATGCACCAATCAAAACTGAACTCTATTCATGATGTATCAATCAAGACAGAACACTATTCACGATGCACCAATCAAAACTGATGCCTATTCAATATGATGTTTACAACAACGTAATAATTAATTGACAGCTACAACAGCTACCCTCTCCTTTGTGTTATCTGATTTCATTTGTATTATGATTCAATTAAGACTCGTTTTAAAAATTTGCAAATCAAAGGGCCTTCTGTTATTTTTTTGGATGTATTTATTGATTATAATATTTAATTTTCACAACCACTTGCAGATAATACAAGATAATCAGAAGCACCTAATTTAAAGAAATTTGTAACAACTTATTCTGTGTGCGTTTTACCATGGAAATTTGTATTGATTCTGTGGGTTCAGCCCTCAGTGCACAGTTAGCAGGTAGCTTTATTTTTTGTAAATGCTATAGAATTGTTGAAATTCTCATGTTATAAAAGAAATAACCAGAAATTTGTTATCATCCTGGAATGACTGGTTGTGTACTGTATGCATAATTGGTATTACTACTGTTATATTACTAATGAATGCATAAATTTATGTTTTTGTCACTGTAAAAGGTAGAGTCCTCCCTACTGAGTAAACAAATCACAATGCAAGATTAAGAACCATCAGGGTGGCCACTGATATTGAAATACTGGAAATACTGGAATTTGTTTGGTACTGGAAAAATACTGGATTTATGTACCTTTTTCAGCTACATATTGGAAAAATACTGGAAAATCACTTTTCTGTACTTTCTTCATTTATCAATTCCAAAAATTATTGAAAGCTCTGTTACTTATAGATAATATACTGTATATTTAATATACACTAGAGTCATTTGTAGTTATTTTTTATTAATCCTTTTTTAAAAGTATGTCTCAGTATAGAGCTTTATGATATAGAACATGGTTTATTCCATGTTCAGTGTTATCCCTTTGTTCGTGTTACTGTATTTTGTCTGAGAAAGTTTCTTCATTGTTTTCCTTATACTAGAAAATACAGGAAAGTTATCCCTTTGTTCGTGTTGCCGTATTTTGTCTGAGAAAGTTTCTTCAATGTTTTCCTTATACTGGAAAATATAGAAAAAATACTGGAAAGTACTGGAAATTTATTTAAAAAATTTGGATTATTATTAATTAACTATAAAAGCTGTAGATAGGATAATAATGTAATCTATTTTCTTTTCTTCTAGGAGTTAAACTCTGATACATAGCTTTACAAAACATGCACATATGAAATAAAGTTTGCATGTTTTGTAAAGCTTTGTATCAGAGTTTAACTCCTAGAAGGAAATAAAATAGATAACATTATTATCCTATCTACAGCTTTTATAGTAAATTAATAATAATCCAAATTTACTAGCATCACGCCTGGCATACAGAATACATAAATATCACTGTTTATAGTTTTTAATTACATCGTTCTTTACAATGTTGATGGTGTTTGAACACATAATTTCTTGGTTATATGTCTTGTACCCAGTGTCATATTTCTATGCTCAAACAATAGTGAGAGTGAGAGTGCATATATTTCATGTGGCTGCTTGTCCTTCCCAGAAGGAGGCTGTAAGCTGTAAGAGAAATCCTGGTTGTATTTGAAACAGCTATTTGTGCTACAGAAGCTCTCCGCCTATGAGTCAAACGAAGGGCTCTCATCAATTGACACACATTAAGAGGTCATCTTGTGAACTTTAATTTTAGTCAGTGGCTACAGCTCAGAACTCTGGGATTGTGAGCTCCCTTTGCTAGCTACCAACTGAGCTAAATTCTTTTAAAACAACTTCAGAAATCATTTCAAATTTGTCTTATACAATTGTTGTGTGTGTTTGTAATATTATCAACTGTAATAATTACTATCACTTTCATACATATATATGTTACATACCATTCTTTATGGTCAGCTGATTGATTTGTCTAGAAACAAAGTTTCTGTATGTTTGGTTACACTGTAAAAAGGAATTGTTTTATTAAAGCTGATGTTTGTTAATATTTAGTTTCACATTATATTTTAAAGGTGCAGATAGAGTTGAGCTATGTAGTAATCTAGCAGAAGGAGGTACTACCCCTTCACTTGGTGCGTATATAGATTTCTCTTTATGTTGTTATGAAAAATAAATTATGTCTAGGTGATAGTAAATTTGTTTGTTTTTTACCTTCTTTAACTATAGTGTCATTATTATTGTTGTGTTGTGTTATGTTGTTGAAATAAACCACAATGTTATCCTTCTTAATGATGATGTTTTTGTGGCACATAAATCGATACGAGTCTTCCCTTTGACTTTCATGAAAATAGCACTGGATCATTATGTAGTATTATGAAAAAAAGCAGATAGAGTTTGAAATAATGAGTCGCTAAAATCATATTTCTTGTCTCTAAGCTGAAAAACGTTTTCGCCCCCAGCAGCCTTTTTTTAGCGACATATGACTGCATTTCCTTAATTTGAACCCTGATTATGTAGGTAAGTTATGGGCATGTCAAGTTTGCGGATACTCCGTAGTACTTGTCGGTTGTGTATAGCATCTTCTCAATTACCACACCCCTTTTAAATGCTTTCTTGAAACTTCAAATGGTCGAATAGTAAATGGGTCAATTAGTAAATGGGTCAACTCATGATTCGTTAGCCAATTTAAGAAGCTGTACCAGAAATGCAAGTCATTTCCAAGGTTGCAGAAATGTGGGGATTTGATTCCCACTCAGAGAAAATGTTTAAAACATTGACTGATGTATTGTATTCACAACTAGAAGAGGCTCTTTGTTAAGGCCATTTTTCATAGTTTTTACAATCAGTTTGTTAATAGAACGCATACCAACTAGTGACATCCTTTTCTGCACCTCAAGTTGCCCATTATATCCAAATTTGACTATTTTGTATTTCTTTTAACAAAACTAACGGAACATGCTTTGAAATTATATTGTATCTTTGTAAACGATATTAAAAAACTGTTTTTCCTCTTTCTGGTGTCTAATAAAAATGGACAAATACTTTTATACAACCTTAATGGTACTCTGTACATGTTATCCAGTGAATTAAAATTAAAATTAAAAATTACCAAACATGGACAAGATGTAAATGCAAACAGTTATAGAAGTGATGTTCCTGTTTTTATTCAAAAAACACCAATGATTGTTTTGAAAACATGTTTCTTATTTTAGTAATATTATGGTAGCAGAGTACCCTTATGAATTTTAATACAACTTAAACCCAAAATTTGTCTTAAAGGTTTTGTAGACAAAAGGTTAAGCTTTCCAAAAATATATGTCATAGTCATAGAGTAACTATGTGCCAACCAGGAAATCGCCCCGAAAAACCTTATTTTTTCCTCTTTCTAGAGCGCTAACTCCTTGCTATCTTAATTTTTCCCTGATATTTCTGCATAAATTGAAGCACATTTGTGAGAACAAAAGAACTGTGCCCACATATGTTTTTTATTTTCCAGCTAGTTTGGTCAGTAATTATTTTATTTTATTTTACCTTGCTAGCCAAATCCTTTTATTGTGAATTTAACCATGTAACTCAGCAACCAAAGAAGATAAATAGATTCGCGGGCACCGTTTTGTTCATTAAAGTCTTATCTTCAGCTATGCAGATTTTTAGAGGAAACAGACAATTTCTTAAAGTGTTGGAGCTCTTAGAGTAAAACTGAGTTTTACCTTGTGAAAAAAATGTTATTTCACCCTGATAATAACGATAAAATCTTTGCGTTTATAGTCCTTTTAGTTTGATTAAAAGCTGATTAATTAAATTATATATAATGCCACATGTTTTTTGCGACGCAAAAAATCTATATATCGAAGACGTTATTCTATGCCCCTCCCCCCCCCCCCCCCCCCCCCCCCCCAAAAAGATTTCCCCATTCTGATAGGGTACTCTGCTACCTTAAATTTATGTTTCTAAATTTTGTTAAATATAAATACAGTAATAAACTATTTTTTATATAGGGGTGTATATGATGATTAAGGAGAAGACATCTATACCTGTCTACGTCATGATTCGACCTAGAGGAGGAGATTTCTTGTACACAGAGCATGAATATGAGGTAATGAAAAAAGAAATTAAAATATTCAAAGAACAAAAAGCAGATGGATATGTATTTGGAATTTTAAAACAGTACGTATTCAGATTTTCTCAATTTCTTTTGATTATTCCCCCCAAATTTGCCAAAACATTGTGTATATGACTTTTAATTTTTCTATGTAGCCTAGCTATTTTTTGAGAAAAAACCTCATTTTTTGAATCTCTTCACCTAAGTCGCGCCAAAAAATTTTTAATTCCTGTTATTTTCAAGACCTATTTAATTATTATTAATTATCCGGTATATGCCCATGCATATTGTGTATCATGTATAATGACCATAAAATAAACAAGTTCGGATCTATTCAGAGCATTAACCTTTTACCTCCTGGTTGTATCAAACTTTCCATTGGAAACCTTTATAATTTATGAGGGATCAGGGGGTCTTATCAGCTTTTAGTTTTTTTGCCTTCAGCACGTGACAAAATTATCACGTGATCAAAGCAAACCGCATCATAGTGGAAATCATCTATACGATATGTATATTATTGTACGAAATGTATCATTCTACTGTATAATTCCAGTGAGCACAACTGTTACAATTAACTCTGAATAGTGTGCTTGGATTAGTGTTGAGATACAGTCAAGCCTGTTATACAAGTCACCAATGTATAGAGAAAACGCCCTTTTCACATATTTTCAATTTTCAATCATATTTTATATAGAGATCATACTGTATATGAAGGACCATCCTCACTTTGTCCCCCAAATGGTCCTTATGTTGGTTTGATAGTAGTAACTAATAAGTATAAACTTGTTATGTAATGCAAAGGAAAGATCAGAATGATTTTCTCCCGTAGAGATGGTACAGTAGATGCGACGAGAAATAAGGAGTTAGTAGGTATGGACTTATATTCTTTGTGATATTTTTTTTAACTTTCACAGAGTAGAACGTTTTCCGCAAATCAAAATAGTACATAATAGGGATTACGATTTGGTCAAGGTGTATAATCCTACTTAATTCGAATATATTTCTAACACCATAATATTTTGTTTGTTGCCATCGTATGTTTGTGTCAGACCACCATAATGATATATAAGTTTTTCAAGATAGTTTTTATGGTGGCCTTTTAACAAATCTTTATGAAATGTGAATAATGCTAGTTTACCAATATATATATATATATATATATATTTTCATGATAATCTTAATATTTAATAATCTAATTGGGTCAGGGTTATGGCTGTTTTAATTTTTTTAACGGAAATATGCCCTAACCCTGACCCTAACTCATAATATATATATATATATCATGATTAATTATTCTGAAACATTTCAACACGGATATGTTGAATTTTCATGCTATTGGTGAGAAATCTAATACCTTATGAAATGCAAAAACGATACGTAGAAATTATGTATACTCTTCTGAAATAAATATAATCACGAAAATTCCCTATCTACATACATTTCATTGATGACATGTGCACAGTTAATACTGGAAAAATATATATCTAGACTAATATTTTCAACTTTTAGAACTCTGCAAGCCATCACCAGTAACATTTCACCGTGGTTTGTTTATCTTTTGTTTGTTTGTTTGTTTGTTTGTGTTTTGGTTATTAGTTTTTTCCACACATCTGGAACATTAGGGTAGTGGCATGGGCTCGCTATTCAAGAGTGGTTCTGAGTGTTGAAATCCCATAAGAGTAAGTAACTACAACCTCTTTCACAGCTGGTTTTTATTATATTCCTCTGTTCTTGAAAAATATTAATGAGCATGAAGTACAGAATTTGATGAAAGATATCATTTATTAGAACACTCTGAACTTTCTGGTTCCCAACAGACATATTGTTGTACTGAACTAATATAAAGTAGTCTTTGTATGCCTCTATTCCACTGTGTTGAAAGAAAGTTCGATGAGAAAGTGTATGTCCCTGTTTACACGAGACCTGGTATGAACTCGGAACTAGTTTGAGATTTCTACCGCACATGCGCACTTACTCATTTAGAGAAAATATTTATTCTGCGCATGGGCAGTAGAAATCTCAAACCGGTTTGAGTTCATATCGGGTCTCGTGTAAACAAGGCCTAATTTGAAACAAGACAAGCCTTGATAGTGTTTTAGCAAAAGATAAGTATTCCAGGCAATAATGATGTAGGAACGGTTGCAGAGTAAAAGTGTGGTGAATGGTTTTTTATAAGTTGTAGCTATTCATTTGTAAAGTTTTAAAGAGTGTTCTGAGATTTGCATAAAAATCCACAAGGAACTGTAGTATCAAACAAAAACTCCCAGTTCAAGTTCTTGTTGTTATAAAAGGCGAAATAATGTTGCGGTATGTGACTTGTGAGAATATAAGAATTTGGTGCTTCGTGTTCTTTATGAATGATTCTTTAAAATCAGTTGCAACACCGGCTGATAAATAACAAAATATATAGACGTTTCCCAAATTCCACTAAAAATTTCCGGTGCTTTTTATGGAAAAACAGATTTCTGATTCGTGTTTCTTGTCCAAAAAAAAATTGGTGTGGAAATTTCAAATCCCTACGGTAAATAAAAAGGTTGTTTTGGCTACGCCACCTCCACGGTAAAAGCCTACTTATATTCGAACTTGACATGTTTTGCCTCGTTCTGATGCAAAACCTTATTTTTCAAATAGCTATAAAAGTTATGTACTGGTTGTATGGTTCTGAAATATTCAGCTTAGATATATTTTACCCGTTTTTTCATAAAACTGGAGAAAAATTTTTTGTGATGTCATTTGTCATTGTTATGACGTCAATTAGGGAAGTGTCTATTTGAACATATGACGATCTTTCACATATTTGATTTGTGATGATTTGTGATTTGCGATGGTTTTGTTTTCATGTACATATAATTTTGTTTGTATCTTTTAAGCATTTGATGTTGTGGCTGATGGCGACGAAGCATTGGAAGCCATTATAAATGCTGGCTTCAGCAGAATTTTGACAAGTGGAATGGAACCAAGTGCACTTGAAGGAGTTCCTAATTTAGCACATTTCGTTGAAAAGGTTTGGATAGTTTTGAAGTCATTCTTTGATATTTTGGATTTATTTGTTGATAATTTACTAATCTGTAGTCAACTATTTTATTACTCATTCTTCGTGTGATTATAATAATTAACGGAATTTAACGAAATCAAACGATTTTTCAAACATTGTATGAAGCTAACCATATTTTCATAAAGCATCCAGTCTAGTTTGTATTCTCCTTTTCAGGCTGGAAACCGAATAATAATTGTCCCAGGTAAGGAATATGAATTAAAACTTATTTTCACTCTTTCGAATAACAACCGTGATTCAGGTACGACTGGGCAGTTTGGGGTATTTCTTGCCCCCTAATTAGTCTCTTTGGGGCTTGCTAATGTAAAAATAAGTAGATCAGACGAAGTGACACTTTCTGGCATTTCTTGTCAACATGACATGTCTATTCTTGTTTTTTCATACTTTGAGGGAAGTGGCAAAACACGAATGGAGTTTAAAATATTAAGCTGTCTATAATTTCACTTAAGGTGGTGGTATAAATGAAAGAAATGTAGAAAGAATCTTGAAAGGTTCTAAGGCAAAAGAATTTCATTGTTCAGCGCGATCAAGTCAAGCATCTAAAATGGTGTATCAAAGAAGTGATATTCATATGGGAGCTGCTCTATATTCATCAGAATTCTCTGTGAAATCCAGCAACAAGTCCAGGATCCAGACTATGCTTAATATTTCTAAAAATATTTGTTCATAACACATTTTGTATAGATTATTCTTTCACCATTAATGCAAACAAGTATCAGTGTATATCCAGTGGGCACATCATGGTCACACGACGTTGAAACAACGTTATAACAACGCCCGTAACGTCTATTCCACATTGTTTGACCATGATGTGCCCACTGGGTAAAAACTAGAATTATAACTAGAATCAAATCATCCAGGTTTTTCTAAAAGTATAGAGTCAACCCATCCTCACAAAAATATTTCATAATAATTATTAAATATTTCTTGAATCCAAATCTCATGATTATCATAAAATATTTATATTCATCCTCCTCCCTGTTATTTATAACGATCAAAAAATGTTAAATGTTCGTTTATGAGGGAACATTCCTAACCCTGACCCTGATCCGTACCAATACATATATACCTTCGCTTGTGGCGATATAAACGTATATAAAAATATTTACACTTTTATCTTAATTCTAATTCCCAATGATCTTAAGCTTATGAGCATATGGACACGGAATTATGAAAAAGAAGTTTCTAAATGTCATTTAGTGTAATTTTATTGCATTGTGTACTGTGTATTTTTTATATTGTCTTGAAAAAATAGTGCGGATCATAAATTTTTTATTATACTTATTATAACAGATAATTATAAAAAATAATTGTTATAGCTGATTATCCTAAGATTTGAGTAGATAATTAGATACCTGCAGCCACAGTGTTAATAATAATCTGTTGGAGGTCAAATAATTATTTTATATTAAAAAACTAACAATTATAGAAACTTTAATACTCATAACAATGAATGCAAAGCATTAGTTGTTCATGTGATTGACAGGATGGTGATTTTTATGGTGATGTTATTGGAGTTTTTATTGATTTTACAGTTTTATACATTTTAGTTATTTCATTAATAATAATAATAATAATAATAATAATACATTTTTTTTGCTTTCGTCAGAAGCTTATAACCTGTCTTGAAGTATGGTACAACACTATCAGTTCGTATTGATGGCGGGTTTTAAAATTAAATGTGATGTGGCAAGTGACATGCTCATGTGACAATTCCATTATAATAGTCGTTATTTATCTTTTTGATTTCTATTTCTATTCTAGTTTAAATTTAACACGGAGGAAAAGATTTTACACTTAGTTACTAGAGGAGATATTTTATTCCGTTGATTATTAGTTTGTTCTTTCTGTTTAAAATGTTGTGAACTTTGTACATCGCCACTGTATTGAAAAAATCACGTTAAAATATATATAAGAAATATATGTTTTTGTCTGAATATACGTATTATGAAAACACGCATTCTTCACGCTCCATTTAACTAACCATATAAATTTGATTCACCCATGCATATTTTTCACAACACTTCCGTATTAGATGTATATATTCCTTCCACTGCTATCTTAGTACAAAAAAAACTTGTTTAAGTCTCTGATATTGATGACTGATGGCCGCTCCTGCATGGCTACAGAATGAAGTAAATGGATTATTGTTGGATATCTCTGGGGTGCTTATCAACAGTTCTGATAATGGTCCTGAACTAATTAAAGGTTCGCTAGAAGCGGTTAAAAGGTATGCTTTCAAACTATGGTCTTACCATGATATGGGGAAAAATGCATGCTTTTTCTTTAGAGAGCCAAATGTCTATTTATATATATTAGGATTACACCCTTGTTTTGTTCATTGCTTTTTTTTTAATTATTAGGGAAATTTGCAAACGAACCAAATAGATGGAAATTAATTCATTTCACTTACTATAGTAAATGTCGGTCGAATAAAACGAACTGTCCAGACTACACCAATGAAATGTCGAACATGGATCCGTAGTGTAGTGGTTAACGTTCTCGCCTTTGACTTGGGCGACCCGAGTTCGATTCCCGGCTGGAGCAAAAATTTACATCTTGTATAGAGGTTTACGGATGAAACGTTGGGTAACGTTTCCACGTGGAGGAACCTACTGTCCTCGCGGGGCCACGCCCACTATATGTTATATGTTGTGTCTCACTAGTTTGATAATATACATTAATTCTCCTCGTCAGCTAGAGGTGCAGTGTTGTGTATGTGGGTGTCTGTAAGGTGTTAATACCTAAATTGAATAGAAAAAAAGGTCATTCTGCAATCTTGAGCGTTCTACTTTTTTTGCAAAAACTCAGTTACAGAGGTATACATTCTCTGTGTTCATTCATCTAATAACCGATTCGGTATGATGTCATCAAAATGAAAAATATTTCTAAATATCCTGTTTTTGTGTTGTTTTTTTCTATTCAAGTTAGGTATTGACACCTTACAGACACTCGTATACACAAACACTGCACCTCTAGCTGACGAGGACAATTAATGTATATTGTCAGACTAGTGGCGCGCACACAAGATGTAACATATAGTGGGCGTGATCCCGCGAGGATCCTGTGAATAAATGAATATCATTTTTGGATTCCTCGGGTAGAAATTAGTAAAGGTACCAATTTTTATATCATTTACTGCTCTGGAATAAATAGTACAGCTTTTCTAAACTTTGTTTTCTTATAAAGCTTTGACTGTAAAATTATTACTGGGTGAAAATATTTTCAACCAGTGGGTATTTTATGGTCAAACACTTATAAATTCCAAACCTCAAATAGCCGTAAAATTCTTTCTAAAGAAGTTTATGCGTTGAAAATTTGTACTTAGACTAATTTTAATATGAGTATTTCAATTTTGGTACTTATTTTGGCAGAAAATAAAATTTAGATTATTTTTCTAACAAACCAAATCGGATAATTATTTGAAATAGTCAAGTTAAGTATTTGGGTCTTATCTTAGTGACGTAAACGAAGACAATGTAACAAAATACTACGTACAATGGCATTACTTACTTCCCTGTATATTTGTAGCTTTGTTGTATCATTTCGCAAGTTTCAAGTTTAAATTTCACTCGTATGTCCCTGGTGAAGTTCATAAACATATCATTGTTTAGAATAAAAGAAGCCTCCATTCCAGTCCGGCTTTGTACCAATGAATCAATGATGCCACAAACAAAAGTAGTTGAACGTTTACAACGTCTTGGATTTCCAGTTGAAGCACATGAAGTGTTTTCTCCAGTACCAGCTGCAAAGCATATAATAAAAGAAAGAAACCTTCGTCCATACACTATACTTCACGATAATTGTAAAGAGGCTTTCAACGATGTAGATCAAGCAGACCCGAATTGTGTTCTTCTTGGAGATGCTGCTAATAATTTCACTTATGAAGCACTAAACAAAGCTTTCCAGGTCCTTTTGAAAACTCCAACACTGCTTACCATGGGGTACGGGTAAGTAGGACTCAGTTTTAAAAGACGTAATATATATTTTGTTTCATCTTGCTTTTAATATATTTAATGTTGTGGCTTAAATACACCTTTTTCCAGTCTCTTTTTTGCTGATGTCAGAGAATTGGAAAGTTATATAAATTCAAAAATGGTAGCTTTGGAAGGAAACATTATGTTGGCGAGAAAACAAGGAGCGAATAGTTAGTTGCACATTGATATGGTGCGAAAAGACAACTTCCTTGGGAGGATTAAGCTTAGTAAAGTTTAGGACAGTCTTCTTTTGTCTTCTTCTAAAATTTCCTGATTGTCATTTGCCTTAAATTTGTTAAAAAGTGGCTCTACGATAAACATCCATTTTCCGTCCAATGCTAAATTCCTATTTTTTATGTTTTTGTTGCTGTGAATGCAAAGGTTAATGATTAAAAATTATTATCTTTGTCCCAAGTAAAGAATTGGAAATGTACGTATTTTTGTGTGGAAATGCTAGGAAAAGCATTTTTATGGTGAAACTTATAAGAGTATCTATTCAGCTATAAAATATTTGAGATAAGTTTTAACCTGGGAAAAGAGTCGGAAAAATTAAATTGTTGAAATGTTACTTTTTAGGAAGTATTATAAAGATAACGATGAGTTGGTATTAGATGTTGGTTCCTATGCTCAAGTTTTACAAGTAAGATTATTGAAATGTATACGATATAAATCATGTCATGTTGGTTCTCCCGTGTAGGTCTTGTAAAACATAAGGTCATGGGTTCAGACCATGTTCACACTTCAGGACCATCATGTATTGTTCAATTATTTACCTGACAACCAAATCTTATTATAGAAAGTGGTGTTCAAGCTTCTCTATCTGAAAGATGTCATCAACAAATTATTTATGCAAAGATATATTTTAAAATATTTTTCCTCCACCGTATGGGCACCTTAACATGTTTTAAACCTGAAAAACCCTGCCACGAAGTATACGAACGCTTCAAGAAGATTACAGAGGATAAGAAGGAAAGTGTTGACTCTGAAATGGGTCCATTTGACATTTCGGACTCAGAAATAGAGGAAAACCCTTTGCTCGTCCTAGACGAGGACTTATCAAAGGACGAAGAAGACGAAGAAATTGAAATAGACATTTAATTTTTCCAAATTAAAACGCTCTTGTTTTTATGTCTGTTAATCTTGTGTTATGTTAAAATTATTTTTATCTTCTCCCGTTGCTTATTCTCAGTACCTGTTATTTCAAATATTTTTATTACCGACCACCCTTTATTTAGCGCCCCTTTAATAAGCGCCCACCCAAAAATATTTAGAAGTAAATTAGCGCTCGGGGCGCTAAATACAGGAAATACGGTATGTCATTTTTGCCCGCGGAAAATTTAAACTTTAATAACTTTAGATCGCATAAAGTTATTAACTTGAAATTTTTTCTCTTTTCCTAACTCTCTATAAGAAGCAAAACAGTGCAAAAAAATTTTATTTTAATTCCAACTGTCAGGGGGTAATATCTTCCAAAACATTTTTGCTAAAAATATGAACAAAAAACAAATTCTCCCTCAGGTTTTATTTTGTATTTTTAACAATAGAGGGACTGATTATAACATATATATACTTATGGTTGTAGCATGGCTGATTATATATTTAGAAAATATTTCCTTTTAAATGGAAAATCAATACACTTACTTTAACAACGCCCAAAAAAATCCATGTAAGTGGCTGACGTCAGTAGTACCTGCTTTGACGTCATGGGTCAAATATTTTGACGAAATTGTTAAGACAATAATCCATAGTGACTGGTAAAAATTCCAAAGCTTAATTACATACAGGTCAAGAGATATAATAAGAATTGTACCACTGGCAAAATGAAAAACCTTCCAATTCTTTGGATTTATTTTAATAGTCAAAGTTAACCCTTTAAAGCATAGTGTCTCCGGAGAGGAATCAAATCATTGGTCATTTCTGTGATATTTTGCTTTTTCCAGGGGATTGATTGGAAATATAATGCAAAATAATTTTAATGAAAAACTGATGAGACACCCTGGTTCCTTATCAAAATATAAAGTTTTCAAAGCGACGTTTAATATAACCAGGAGGTATGCTTATGTATTAAAGGGATAAAAAACAATAACATTCCGGGAGAATCACTTGGGTTTTTTTTGGTAAACTTATATTATCATTTAATTTGGAAAAACTAATAGCTCTATGTCGTTATATTGTTGTTGATAGTATTACGCTTTTGGTTATGTTTTTGGTTTGGACGCCACAAGCGATGCCAGTAAATTAAGTCTGACGAAACACTTAGGTATAATAAAACTCGCCAGAACAAGTCATTGATATTCCGATGTATCATTTAGTTCGCTTGCAATGTTAAACCTATTATTGTTGGTAAACCATCACCAGAATTTTTCCTAACTGCCTTGAAAGATATTGGAATTGAAGCACACCAGGTAAGTTACATGTTTTGATATCCTGCCCATCTTATATCCTATATCCTGTCAGTATTTCAAAGAATTATTAGAAAGAAATATTGCGACTTAATGTCAGTTTTGGCCAAATGTTTGACGTAGCATTGTATCTTTTCATCACTTCAATTCATATAGCACATTCTCGAAATTTAATACTAACATAAGGTCCTAGTTTTCAACTCACGAAATTAAGTTCCATTATGTTATCTTAAAAGAAAAAAAAGTGTTTATTCGTATTAATCTGTGGTCCTGGCAAAGTCATTGAAGTGAGTGAGTAACCATATCGAAAATCAACATGAATGTTTATATTGCTGCTCCATAACTTTGAAACATTCAAATATTGATACTAAATAGCCATAACGTTCTTTTCTATAACAGGCTGTCATGATAGGAGATGATATTGTCAATGATGTGGGAGCTGCACAACAATGTGGTATCCGTGGTGTGCAAGTTCGTACTGGCAAGTACAGGTAATTGATTTGTCTCTAATAAGTAAACCAGTCACAAATCTGTGACCGGAATATAATTGTCGTACTGGTAAGCACGCAATATAATGGTAATAAGAGTAAAACTCACGAAACGACTGAAATTAGATATGCTGGCATATATTTGAATAGAACTGTAACATTTCAAGATGTTTAAGACAAAGAAAAGTTAAGAATAATGATTTTTGAAGAGAGACCTAGAAATATATATTTGTTGACGTTAAGTCTCCTGTATTGTAAATTTCGACAAGTTGTAAACTTTGTGCAAGTAAGTGAACTCTCACATAACAAAATTTATATTATTCGTTACAGCAAGGTTTGGAAAGACATAAAAGCTTGTTTAAGATAGCGTAATGTTTCTTCGCGTCCCTTTCTTTCTCCCTTGGACTGTGTATATGGAAATGCTGAGGAATGTCTAGTTAATGTATATATGTAACCATTGTATTTTATAAAAGTAACAATATTAATAAAAGCGAAATATTTCCTAACGTGTTATACGTAAAATTCAAAGTTCGTAACAGTGCAAATTCGTAGTATGACAATTACGACGCAACTTTCCCAGATTGTGTTTTGTAGAAAATATTGTGTTTTTAATTGTGATGTGATGGCATTTCATTTGTTTAGACCATCAGATGAACCACATTCATCGGTAACGCCTGACAGTTACGTGGATAACTTGGAACAAGCGATCGATCTAATTTTTCAGCATCGCACTTGAATCCTGCAGTTGATTAAAAGGAACAAAAAAAGCATTTAAATGCATTGGACACATACTTAAATTAAGTAGTCGAGGCGATGATGCGTTCGTGGACAATATTTATCAGTAGCATGGGTGATCTAGTCCAAATGAATATGAAATAATTTTAACGAATAAAATAAACTTTTATCAATAATGAAAATTACAACTTATATGCTATAGTAGAGGATTACACGACCTCGCACCTCAACTTTCTGACAACATTTTTAAACTATGTATTTAAACTATATATTAAAAGAAAGAATAAATAAATAAAATCCTTCTCAAAAACCCCTCGTGGCCGACTGTATACTACAAACCGACCAATCAAGTTGCGAAAATTATGAATGCTTTTGCTTCCGTAAAAATTAACATGTATAAATACCACTGACACAGGAGTTATACAGCTCATGACACTACTACAGTGGAACCTCCCTAAAACGGACACCTCTGTTAAGCGGACAAAAGATTTTGTCCCGGACGAATTCTTAAGGAAACTCTTAAAGTACAACCTCTAAAAAGCGGACAGTTTTTTTCGTCCCGCGCGACTATTTCTATTGTATTTTACCTCAATAAAGCGGACAGTCATGAAATTTCAAAAAATATAAGACAAATAATTTTTGTTTATCGTTTATTTTCGTCCATACATTTTGATACACGCTTTTTTGTTTCGTTTAGTGTCTCTAAAATCTTGGCATTTGAAGTATATTTTTGTTCAAGAAGTCGATGTTTTTGTTTTAATTTCGTTATAAAATACCCAGTAGAGACTAAATACCATCCCCTATCTACTGTTCGATTTTATGAAACATTTTTGAGCAACCTCTCCAAAGCGGACATACTCTCTAACAAAAGATTTGGTCCCGCAGCGCAATATTTAAGTTTAGAATGACAGCCAGTGAACAGCTTTTTAAAATTAAACAAGAAAGCCTGTTTATAGACCCTTCCTAAATAGTCCGTTTATGCGTACACGATCTTGTGATGCAACCGCTTTAACAATATAAGTTCTATCATTTTTCTCTAGTCAAAATCTTGATATTAAACATTTTCACAAAATATCCATTGTTTTTTTTTGGGGGGGGGGTATTGTGCCTAATTATGCACATAATTAATTTGTTATCACTTTCTTGCCATTTTCACGTTTTAACTAATCGTATGTAACAATTGGACATAAATATTTCCATAAAAGAGTATATGTCAAGATATTAGTTTTTTCCTGATCTACATATCCTTAAGGTTATAATCATTATTATATTTTCATATATATTTTTGAAAAGCTTAATAAATGACCTATCATCAAACCGCCATAATATTATTTATTAATATTTTAGTTAAAAGAATAAATAAATGTTAGAAAGTTTTTTTACCTGTCAATATTGGAAGAGTGAAAAGGTACAACGGCCTCGTGTTTTCTAGTAGAAAATAATATTATCGAAAAGCTCATGTTCTGAACTTCAAAACCGTGTCTCAGTTTGTTTGTTTGTTTGTTTGTTTGTTGTTGTTTTGTTAGTTTTTTGTTTTTTTGTTGTTGTTGTTGGGATGGAATTTTGTGACTTTTTCTAAAATTTACTTCGGATTGCGCCCCAAAAAGCCTGCGATGAATAGGTTTAAAGAAAAAATAAGTTACGGTTTTGTAGAACAAAGATCGCTGGTTCTTATTATATCGAAAGCAACTTTTTCCCAGTTTTCCCATGTACCTATTCACTCTTCAAGGTTAGGGATAAAATCGTTTCTGAGAAACAGCGTTTTACAGTTTATATGAAAAGGAAGGAAGATAAAATGTTATCAACCATTAGTAACAGCAGTACAAACATGTCATCAGCAAGTGTGGGTAAGCGAGATTCATTCCTCCTGGCTAATCGAGAAGCAATTCCGTCAGCTAAGAACGGAGAAGCACGTAAATAAGTTTTATAGTTGTATTACCAAAATAAATCAGATTGCATCCTTCTCAAAATTAGTCTATACGCATCAGATTTAGTATTTCTGTAATCGCCATGAATGTCAGAAATAACCCTCACAGTATTAATTAGTATTCTTATAAAACTCCCTCCCATGAAGAAGAAAACAGCGAAGACCTCCACTGAATCCATAAGCATGTCGACGCGGGTTTCTACAGCAGCTAGCCCAGCAGTAAACAAATCATACATCTTTCGCAGGAACATTTACCGATAACATGAAGATTTTTATACAAATTCTTGGGGGTAGCTACTGGTAGTCCAGACACAAGAATCGTCGAGGGTCAATGCCAGAACTGAGGAGGAAATTGGTACCTCGTTAGAATCTTCCTCAAGAACCACTGCCAGAAATGAGGAAAGAAATAAGACATTGCACAAAAGAAAAATTTGTCATTAGAATAATCTTCCTCAAGGGTAAATAATGCCAGAAATGAGGGGAAAAATAAGACGTTGCACAAAATAAAGATTTGGTGCATCTCTGGAGATGTTAAAACCACTTCTCGAAAGCGACAGAAATGTAAAATTAGAAAGTCGGGTGGTGGAGCATCAGCTACCATCAGCTAAGCGCAAGTAAAAGTAACCATTGCACCACCTCATACATTAAGTTATCCATCCCCATTACCTTCTGAATCAGAGGGAGAATGTCATATTAAAGATTACGACTCTATATCAGTAAATGCTGATCATGACTATGATAAACGCCTTAAATACCTGATGTAACAGTCAGACTCTGAGGACGAGCTGGTCAAGCCCTAGCTGCAGACTTAACAACTAATTTGTACTAATAAAGCAGTTGTAGAAGCACTAGCAGCAATCGTCAATAGTATGTGGCAAAAGACAATTAGCTAAAGAAAAGCTTGTTACAAAATTTTAAAAACACAATAAGTTAAAAAGTTGTCATGCACATTTTATAAAAAAATGTGCAACCCAGAAATTTGGTCGTCCGAGTTTTGTTAGGTCCAAAGACTTGAAAAGTGCAGAAATGTTTACTCAAAGGCATCATTGCCATCACAAGTGTCACAAATAACCTAATACAGCTCAGAAGTGATAATATTTGATCTTAGATTGGCAATTAATCCGCTTATTGTGGATTGCACAGATCTATATAATAGCTCTTATTGGAAACAGCAATGCTGATCTCGAACAGCACAAAGGGGATAATATTGGTGCGACACAAGATTGAAAATTCTATCTGCTGTCTACAAATGTGTCTGAATCATCCTCTTTACTATTCCAGGATGATCTTCCCAAACGACTGTCAGCAATAAAGACAAATCATACGCTACTGCCGCCCAAAAATTACTAACGGAAGCAAAGCTACAAGCCTTACTCAAAATACTTGCCACGATTTTCAAAAAATCCTGAAAATTGCCACACAGAGTCCACAAAGTCTATAATTACAACCAACAGAAAACAGAGTAGAACCAGTAAGGGCGCATTTAAGTAACACAAAAACTTACGATATATTAATGACAGACTCGCATACAGCCTAGTACAACAATTAAAAATAGAGGCTACACATAAAAAGGGGGGAACTCCAAAAATATCCAATAATTTTGGACAATATCTATTCTCTGGACTTGAACTGGAATTTGCTCAGTAGACAGCCAAAAACAATTTAATTCTCTTTCTACTACAAAGCAAAAAGTTACACGCAAAATAGTAGTAGGTTTTTGCTCGAGTGTCTTTACCCAAGGATATATATACCCTTGCTTTACCAGAGAAAGGCTGGATCACAAAGAATGATAATAAACCTCAAAGAATTAAATAAATTCATAGAATAAAATATTTTCAAAATGGAATCTATACAAGATATCATAGATCCCATAGACCTCAAGGATGCTTTTTACTCCATATCCATTTGTCAAGAAACATCAAGAGAATCTTAAGGTCCACTTATCTTCACTTGTATGCCAAACATGTATGGTCGTGGCAATGAGAGTTTTCACTAAGGTTCTTAAACCAGCTTTCTTTAGGCTTAGATTAACAGGGCATATTTCAGTTGTATTTGTTGATGACTCATACTTACAAGCAGACACTTACCATGAATGTTTCCGCAATATACAACTGCTTTGAGCTTTGGGATTTACCATTTGTTATGAAAAATGTGTCCTTATTCCTACTCAAAATGTCGATTTTGGGGATTCCTAATTGATTCCCACACCATGATTACACTAACTATCAGACAAGAAACAGAAAATACCGTATTTGTGCAACCAATTTATAATACATCCATCTAATATTGTTATTAGAAAAGTAGATGCCCTCGAAGTAAAATAGTTGCTAGCTTCACAGCAGTAGAACATATGATAAGAAACTAGTCATAAATGCTAATCATGCCAATTTCTATAAGATCATGTACTTAATAATAACTCCACACATGTATAATGAAATGGTGGAAGGAAAGCTCCTTCCTAGCTATAAATACACAATGATTGACATCACCGTGCATACAGATGTCAGTCACTCAGGTTGGGGAATCATTGATGGCACAAATCCCTCAGAAGGGTGATGGGAGAGCGCAGAGCTCCGACATAATCACTGTAGAACTAGTCGCTGCATTTTTGTTGATATCCAAACCTACTGTAAAAATAAGAAACATTACAAACATGTTAGAGTTATGTCAGACAATACAACTACCATATCATACATCAACAAAAAAGAGGGTATAAAAGGATTACAATGAAGTGGATAAGAGCATATGGCAATGGTGCATTCAACGCAACATGCGTGTCTCTGGACCTCACATTCCAGGCATAGGGAATGTGGAAGCAGATAAGGAGCCGCGTAAATTAAATGATTCCACTGATTGGCATTTAGATCCAGACCTTTTTAAGGTGAGTATGGTATGCTCTAGAATCTGTGGCAATTGATGCTTTCTCTGCCTAATGGAAAGAAAAACTCCTACGCCTTTCTACCTTTTAGATTGATAAACCGTACTCGCAAAGATATCAAGAGACCAGACCAATGTCATTTTAATTGTACCAGGCTCGCCGACACAGACCTGGTGCCCACAAACCATGACATCCACAACGCCCATAGTATACCGCCAAAACAGAGAAACAAAATTATTCACCTTCTTTACAAAAAGATGGGACTGGTGGTCATCAAGATAAGCGAGCAGTACCTTACAGTCCAAGACATCATGATTCAGCTTGGAGACAATCCACCAGGAGTAACTATGATTCACACATTACACACGTTTCGCATTTCTAGCGTGCGCTGTTCCGCAGATATATTTTCGAAATTTTTTTTAACTGTTTGGGGGTTATTTTGCTAATTAATTATGCACATAATTAATTTTTTATGATTTTCTTGTTATTTTCCTCCGTTTTTTAATCGTATGTAACAATTGAGCATAAATATTTCCTCCAAAGAGTAAATGTCAATAAAAAATTTATGTTATCTAGAGGGTGGTTACCTTTTAAGGGAATACATTTTTTATATTTTCCAAAATAAAGATTATTGCAAGTGGAGGAAATCAGTGCAAGTCATAAAATACTCAAGTCAGCCAACAAGTTTCTCATCAACACAACTCATTCTCGTCTGGTAAATATTTTACGGAATAAGACGTAATCTTTGGCCATTGGATTGTGATTGAATTATGCATAATTATATGTATCTTGTATATCTTTGTACTACATTACTTCAAATAGTATCAATAGATGATATACATCACTGCAATATCTTTAGAAATAATGATGTTTTGCCACTCAGAAAACATTACATTTACACTGCAACTTCCTATTACAGTACAATGTCTTTTGAGTGGCAAAACATTATTATTTCTGAAGCCATTACAGTGATGAATAGCATTAATAGTCGCCATTAAACTAAAGATATTAGATTATGCACATGTTCAAGGTGAACTTATTTTTTCTTAGAAATGGCAGTTTAAATTCTTTTCTTACCTTATTCTCACTACCAGGTTGTGAGAAAAGTATCTCGAAACGTTATCGAACCTAAATCATCATCAGAAATATATCACATAATAAGGAGATAATGTCAAGAAACATTTGTTAGTTTTTAGTTTTTTATAATGAGAAAAAGTCTCTCTTCACAAAACTGGAAATAAATTTCAAGAAAATGCGACACATGATTTTAACCACAAATGTGAGGAATGCTATCCTGTAAAAAATGTAACTAAATTTTTTTGACAAACTTTAACACCTATTTCACTGTAACCTCACATAATATTGGTACACGTAACAACAATAACCTCGTCAAGCTTCCTAAAGTGAGACTAG
>JANTOQ010515233.1:0-11104 GCA_027564595.1 Bythotiara depressa | reverse complement strand
TCATGTAGTAACTTGATTTAAAGTCAGACCTTGTACACAATAAAGTGCATACTCAACCCTAGCCAGCTCCTAGAGTAGTAATCTTGCAGCAGATGTTAACAATTCTAAAACAGTTTCGCGCGAGCTTACCTTATGGTATAACATGACGGCTTTATCTTCCATATCAGCCCTTTGTTCAAAGTACCTGCAGGAAGGAGTATGCGAAACAGTTAACTCTCTTTTTACATAGACGCATACATACATAGTATATTTATACAGCTGTACAATCTACTTACTTTGCACAATCTAACATATCTTCCTGTGAGCTAAGTAATGCTAAATTCAGCAGATCATTATCCAGTTCGTTCTCCTAAATTAATGAACGAAATTCAATAAAACTTTTTCCATTATATACACTTAGTTATAAGATAAAACATGAACATTCAAATAGCGAAAAAATAACATGACAACATAAATTTAGTATCTGATTCATTTCTCCCAACTTACTTAGGATGGTCAAAGATATGTTAAATTGTTTTTGAATTTTGCACACAAGATTTTGTACCACATTGCAGATGAATTTGTGGAGTTATATCACAGACATACACAATCAAGAGGTTTGAATCCTATCACGACACCAGTAATGCGAATGTATTCCTGTGTACGCGTCTGTATTCCTGTGTACGTGTCTGTACAGTTCAAAGTAGTAGTATAGTAAGACTTTATTTAACGTTGGTATATTATCACATAGTATTATTCCTGTAACGGAATAAACTAATTTAAACCAACAAATTTATTTTAAAAAAAAAGTTATATAATAGAGAAGAAAAAAAGAAAGAAGTAAAATCTAAAAGTAATTCTCGCATTAGCCAACACAAATACTGTAGGTACACGAGTAATTCTCGCATTAGCCAACGCAAATACTGCAGGTACTCGTTATAAAACTTATGGACACATTTATAGACCTCAGTTAAGAGACTATGGATGTTCTGTCTATGAATTGTTGTCCGATTATCACGTTGCAAAAGTTCTTGGAAAGGAGAAGAGGGTGATTGGTGAAGTGCTCTCAGTGAACGATGATGGACTTTGTCTATAAGGTTATGCCCAGATGTTACACCAAATATCCATATTAGGGGAGAATATCTAAATGGCGAAAGAATGTATGCCTCAGTCAAATATTTGGCCTGTTTATAGGTAAGGTACTTCCTTTTTCTAAGAAGCGCTTTAGTCCTCTTCCCTGCAGTACAGCAAATGCTACTAATATGCTTTTAAAATGTTAGCTTATTGTCAATAGTAACTCCTAATAATTTTACCTCATTGCAGCTCATAATATTTTGACCATTAATAAATATAGATAAATCATCTCCTTTTGTTCCAAGAAACATAAGCTGAAACTTATTTGGATTTGCTTCCATGCTATTGTCCTGAAACCATTTAATTGCGCGGTCACAATCTGTGTTAAGCTTTTTAAGGACATCAGATATGTTACTCACACATGCATATAGAGTAGTGTCATCGGCAAAGTTACACACGTATGTTTCTTGGATAGTTAATATAAGGTAATTGATAAATAAATTATAGAGTATTGGGACCAATATTGAACCTTGCGGTAGTCCAAGAATAAGTTCCAACCAATCGCTCAGACTGGAACCTATTCTTACTCTATGCTTACGTTGTGTCAAGTAGTTATATAAACGTCTAAGACTCTGTGGGTCTAATCCATAAGCAGCGAGTTTTGCTATTAATAGACTAGGTGAGATGCAGTCATAGGCTTTAGATAGATCAGTACCCACAATTCCTGATTTGTCAAGGCATTTCTGCCAGTTTTGTAACAAGTTCAATAACGCATGTTGCGTACTGTAACCCTTTCTAAACCCACAAAGGTAAAGAGAGAGAAATTTTTGCGAGAATTTATCTAGCAAAAGGATGAATGCTTAGATCAATACCGATGTACTATTTTCTCTATAACCTTTGTGAGAATATATTAAATACCAAAATTGGTCTATTTATAAATACGAGCGATTTTTTCAGCTGTTGGAAATATTGATAATGATAGACTTCGATTAATTAATACACACAGTGAAGCAGCGACTTCTTCAGCTACATCTTTTAATATTCTTGCATGGATATTAATTATCATTTCCACAGCTTTATGACGATTTTTGTGATTGCAGCATTTTTACAGGAGACAAAGCCTTTTTACACAAGGCAAATTTGTTTGTATGACACAGATTATTCTATTATAACGCTAAAATATTCATAATTAGAAACACTGTTTATTTTAACAGTGTTTTAAGGTAATATCTAATATCTAAGAGACGCTGCTTGGCCAACTTTTAAATTGATAAGTTGGTTTTCACGAAGCCAGGTAGCAATTTTGTTAAACTCGATTTTAAGAGTTATTTCTATATTGCAATCTTTGCTGGAAAAGAATAAAACTATGTAATCTGTGTTCTACAAAATATCACATTATTCTAAATTGTACACAATATCGTAACGCACTGGTATCCCGACTATTTTTTGTTATACTCCACATACTGTTTGCATTGGTATCCCGACTATTTTTTGTTACACTCCACATACTGTTTGCGGTTGAAAAGATTCATGTTCTCTTTTTTTTATTCCACACACTTTTGAAGAATATTAATTTGAGTGACGTAATACTTACTTTTGCTAATCGAATAGCATTTGAATAAGAGTGTGCTCGAGAAAAGTAATGAATAGCATTCTTTATATCACCATTTGAGTCATATTGTCTTGCCAAATGGTAACTCGCTGCCTTATCTCCTGTGTCGTTGCATATTTCCGCAGCATGCTCCATGTTGCCACAGTAACAATTTACTCTTACCAAAGAAAGGTAGTCTTTTGCTGCTTCATAATATTCAAGGGCAGAATCCATGTCACCAACACTTTCTGCATATTGTGCCCACCATTTATGAAGATTCCTAACAAGAATAGTAAAAAATATTGCAAAAATTTTTTCATGACATGTATAAAGATAAGAGCGGTGTTATGGCGAGGTGTATCTTTGTGTTGTTAACAAATACGTTTCTGCTTACTTGTCTTTATTTTTACTGATGTACATTTCTAATTTATCTTGCTCATCAAACAGCATTCGAGGAACCTCAAATCGGTATGTATCTGATCGCTCAAACCTAAAAAGAAGAAAATAAAGAACGATTTGTCAGATTATGATCAGATGTCATTCAATATTGATGCTCTTGATGGACAGTGTAAACAGATACATTTCTTCTTCTTGTAACAAATCTTGCTGATCACGGGACCAGCAATGCTGGTTTCACTTAAACAGAAGGCATTAAATTCTAAACAATTGATAAAAAATGTTTACATTTTTAAAAACTTTTTTTATCAATTGATTTCAATATGAAGTTGAAGCTTGTATATGTCATGGAACATGAAAGTGCCTTCGTAAAATAATCGTGTATCGAAAGCGTTATTAAAATACATACACACTATGAAGTTTGATTTTAAGAATTTAATCAGAAAGGTTAACCAATAAAGTGCAACACATGATGCTCTCTGAAAATATAATAACCAAACATGAACAGCTTTCAATTTTGCAGTTCATAAAAAATATTTAATACGTGTAGAGTATATTTAGAGCCTTGCACATTCTCCTGGCTTAACATGCACACTCAAAATAAATCAGATTGATTACTGACAATGTTTGGAAATGTTAAAATAAATATTTAGGCATGTGAAGACATCGAATATAACAGTAAAAGATTAGTTCCGTTGTATAAGTCATTTTCTTTCTGCAGTCAAAATACTCACTGTTGAATAGCTGAGTTTGTATTCCCAATCGATTCTAAGTGTTTGCCATAATTGTAATACGTTGTTCGCAAATGAATTCGATCATGATTCTCTGCACACTCAATAGCCTTAATAAAATTAAGAGCCAATATATACCTGGTATATTATCAATACGAATACATGCAGTGAAGTAAAATACATGTAGTGATGTAAAATACTGAAAAAAATGCATAAAATCAAATTCTTCAGGAATCTTGTATTATAGCTTGCTACTAAAGTTTAAATAAACAGTGACATTAGGATGGAAATTATGACGAGGTTTCCAATTTCTTCCACTCTATACAATTTTGTAATATAATGAATTTTACGACCTTCTTATTTTTGTTTTGTTTACAACCAGAGCAAACATTTTATTTGTCCATTCATCAATCAATTTATATATCATTTCCACAAGATGCACATCTTGCTTGGCACCCATTATTTTTAATAAACATGTTTTTAAGGCACTGATTGACAAATAAAAGGACCTTATTTATATATTTATTGATCAGTGCTCCATTGCATAATTCATAGGACTCTGTCTAGAAGGATCCATTAGTGCACTACTGTTTTTAACCAGTAAAATTTAGTTAAAACTAATAAATGCATCCATCTCAAACACATAAAAAATATTACCTTGGTCCAATTATTTGATGCTTGATAAAATCGATTCAGTAAATCATATCTCTCACATTCTCGATATAGTTGTTCTGCTTCCGCCTGGACGTGAAAGAAATGTGATTGGTTAGTAATCAGATTGATTATCACAGTAGTATTGGAAAGACGTTTTAGTATTGAACAGAAGTTGTGGTTGTTAGTATTAGTATTATACACAAAAAGAATGCTGTATAACAAATCTTTATCTACAGAACACTAGAATGTTTGGTGGTAACAATTTTACTTAAATATCTACCCATGGGTATAAAATAAGTTAACAAAATAACTATCCGTTTGTGATTAGTATACATTAAAAAAATAATATTATCTTCAAACAATTTTTCCAAACAAAAAGGATATAGTATAGTACTATAATATTATGTTTGTGATATATATTTTTGTTTGTCCCAACCATACGAAAACAAATGTTTTTCTATTATTCTATACAAATATCAGTTGTTTACTTACATGCATTCCTATTTGTATTGCTAACATTGCAACATGTGCATTTAACTCTGCTTCTCGTTGCTGTGATTCCCGAACAGCCTTCGCAGCTGCTGCATTAGACATATTCCCTAAACACACTAGTGCAACTTCTAACTGTTTTGTTTTCACACACATTCTTGCCATGTTTTCCCACACAGAACCACTAAACACAAAATGTCAATCGTATAATACAGGATTTCTCATAATGTTTGTTAATTATCTGTGGTTTACATCTTTGTCCTATTCCCACAGCATACTCAAAGTCGTAATACGTTACTGTTAGTGATACTAGATCTGTTGCCAGTACATGTAACCCTTTATGTGCCGCAGTTGCCATATGGCAACTAAATCGGTGTGTCACACCTGCAGGAACAATATTTTTTTAGAAGTTTAAACGAAAGGGGAGTGTTGTAGCTTTCCAATGGAGACAACACGGCTTTCCAAAAACCTTTTGCAAAGGAGATATTTGATGTTAATTTTCGGGTTTAAAACAAAACAAAAACAATTTTTTGAAAACTTTGTGGCACTTAAAGGGTTAAGTTTGTTTACAGGCCACAACAAGATATTGATCACATCTTCGTCAAGGCTCCTGTGATGTCTACCAAAGCAAATTCGGGCAGAGATACATTATACTGAAGAATACCTTTATCTTGAGATGAACTTTTTTATGTTTTGTTATTAAATAAGTCTTATTAGTTACTTCTTCTGCATTCAAATAATTTCAATAAAACATGAATGTCTTTACAATATTCTTAGCAAATCTTGAAATTATAAACAAGTCACTTTAAATTTGATACTGGAATAACTTATACAAGTTACAATTTCATTTGGTCGCCATGTGGCTGTTTATTAATATTAAGTTTTGATTGTGCCAATTAATTTGGGAAAATGTACACATGGATTTATTCCAACTATGAAAATGAAACATGATTTAGCGAAACGTGATAATACCAAATCTCTTTTATAAAGATATTCTCGGCTAATGATAAAATTTTGTTTTTATTGAGTAAATTAATTTTTTGTCTGCTACTAATATATTAATATCTACTGTTAATGCTAGACACTTTCCATATATATAATGCATATTATTCTAACAACACCTTTAACCTTTCCAGGAAAACTACAAGCAATAAACCTCGGAAAAGTATGGGGAAAGAGTTGCACACTCACAACTCAAGTAAGGGTACAACAATTTACATGAACAATTTTTAACAAAATTATTTTAGTTATTCCGATATATATAGTGCAGAAAATTTTGCAACTCCTACAAATTGTGAATAGAAGATGAAACTGTTCCTTTTGTCAAAAGTTTTTATTTTTTTATTTTTTTATTTTGTCACAGTTTTTTGAATTTAAATTTAGATTTTGAGGTATCACCATAAAAAGGAAACTATGTACATTAAGATATTTAAACAACCGAAAATTAAAACATAAAACAATTTCAGTTTACGTAAATGATTTGTCTCCTCTTTATTTATTTATAAAATATTTATAAAGGATTATAACATGTTTATACAGGATAGTCAAACATTTACAAAATCTCATCTTCTTCCTCTTCTTACTCAACACCCAAGAATATGTTTTTCATTTCTACTTCCACTTCTGAGTCACAATCTTCTGCACTTTCAAAACTAGTAACATCAACAGGGTTATTGAAACTCAGAGGCTCATATTTGTTTTCTACAATAACTTTTACTCCTGTGAGTAATTCTTGTTTCAATGATGTGATTGAAAACTTTGCATTGAGTATAATTTCTAGTCCCACCTTTGGTATGGTGGAAGGAAAACATTTGTTTGTTACAACAGTGCCATCATGGGGAATAAAATGGAAATCTATGTTGGGATATGGCCAATAAAAGCTGGCATTAGTTTGCCTATTGACTTATTTTTCCACGCAACAGCAAATGGGTCTATTATCTATGCAATTACACTTTGTTCCTTTTGGGACAGATCCATAAATTATTTCTGTAAACATGCCAGTCCTTAATGCAATATGTTTCATGAGAACAACATCCATGGTTTATGTTTTGTTTCACTTCCTGTTGCTTTGGTTTTGTCCAATACATGTTTAGATGATTTCAAACTCAAAATCAAACATGGTAACGGAAAGATGTCAATAACAGATTACTTTTAAAAAGGCAACAAAAACTTCAGAAGGTTTGAACTCTATGGCTAAGGATACAGATGAAGATATGACTTTTTAAACAGAAGTAATCAGAAATGATATATCAAAGCAACTAAAGACTGTTAAAGAAGGAGAACCATCAAAAACACGATTGAAGTATCGGAAATATAAGCCAACAGAGATATAACACTTGGACATCAGACTTGTCTGACCATTTGAAGCTTTGCTTGGTCAAAATAAAATTCGATATTTACAAAATTTCAGATGGAAAAGTTACTTCCTTAGTTGTGTGCTCATAGTAGCCTGCGTATAGATCTTCCGCGACTTGATCTTCTTGGATCAGAGTCACTATGCAGGCTAGCTCTAGTTGTTCCGCCATTTTTTTATTTTTTGCATTTTGCTATAATAAATTGCAGAACAAATATTAATAAAATATTATATGCCAACTTCCTTCCCAGAGATGTTAAAAAATATAAATGCACCTTTGAAATGAGAATGCATGACAAAATCTTTTAGCAAGAACTCTAATAAAAACTTAAAATTTCTACTTTTGTAAACATTAATTTTATTTATGCAACATTTTTTCTTAAACTGAGTGGATATCCATCATATTCTTTATGACTACATTTTGTCACACAATAAAAACTGTTATTTCCTTTTCATGATTATATAATTTTCTGTACTCGTGTGTAAACTCACGCTTTTGGAATAAATTGATTCCATGTTTATGCATCCCAAAGGGCAGACTAATTGTTAAAAGAAAAAGCTATGGCGGGTTTCATCACATATATTTTATAAAGTTTATAAAACAAGTACAAACAAATATTTCATTTTTGTGTCGGAGAACATACATTTCAAAATTAACTCAAGAAAATTTTATTTAAAAAATTATAGATTGTAAGAAAACAAAATGGCGACTAAAGAAAGATTCCTGGAATTAAAACCCAGCAGCAAGTGGAAAGAAACCCATGGTTGTTTTCATCCACTGGTATGAAATAATGGGATGCAAAAACTTCCCTGAAATTGTCTTAAATGATTCAACAAACAATAAAATTTCTGCTGTTTCCGATCACGCAAAATCGACACAACACGAGAAAAGTGTTGACTTAAGCAATTCACTAAAAGAAGAGAAAGAAGGAAAGAGAGCCTATCGAAAACAGAAGATAATAACTGTTCCAGCTGATGCACCAATTCGAATGGAGATTAACAAATTGTCTGAAGGAGAAAAGGAGTCTTTTTAAATTGTTTGATTTGGCTTATTTGTTGGCAAAAAAGGGCAGGCCATTTTCAGATTTTCCAGACCTTATAGAATTTATGGAATCAAATACAGTGTTCGATATGACCATAAAAATGCCTGTAGAGAATTTGTAAATTATATCGATATGAGTTATTTTGAAGCTGAAGTTAAATCTAAATTAAAATGACAGTTCTCTGTGATGGTAACACAGGTTCGGCCATTATCGAAAACGTGCTGTTTGTTGATCCTGATACGCTTCAACCAATCATGTTATTTCTCTCTCTTCAAGATGTACCAAGTTAGAATGCCTTGGACATAGAAAGTGCTATTAGGAGTCTTTAAAACTAATGGACTGAAAGAGTTGATAAATAAAATAGTGTTTCTAGTGAGTGATGGAGCCAGTGTAAACAGTGGCTTAAAACCAGGGCTAGCAACAAAGTTTAGACAGTCAGGAATGAAATGACATGACTAACGTTTGTATGGTGCTTATCTCACTGGTAATGAACATATTAAAAATGTCAAAACATGCCTTATAAATTCAATTTATCTTTATCAAAAATCTAGTAAAAAATTACGCGAGTTACATCAGCTTCATGTTTTAAAAAATGTTTACAAATTTGAGAAAGGGCAAGTGCATCCAGCAAAAAGCCATGGAACAAAATGGATTGCACATGTTATTCTGAGCATGACAGCACTTGTTGATAAGTTTGGTTTGTATTTACAACACTTGGAAAATGTTATAGCAGATACATTGAAGCAAACTGTTTGCGCTACACTCAAAGGCAAATGCAGTCAGATGGTTGATGCTGAGATATATTAAAATGCTGCTTCTCAGTACCAAGATGTTAATGTAATGTTGCTGATAGATCGCATAGATGATATGAAACTTCATATCAGTTATTTCCAAGAAAATTTGCAAGATCGCCCCGAGTCTGTATTTGAGTTACCGTGATTTAAAAAAGTTATTTCAAACACTGAAATTAACATTATTTCAACATTAATGGCGAACTCTGTTATAAAGGCGTTAAACTTATGTATTTTGAAAACACGAAAAACACAATTAAAAACAACGTTAATCACTTATTATTTGTTTGAATGAGCAATTTGGTGCCCTAACTCAAGACGAAAGTGATGACCTTGTGATAGATGAGGCAGTTTTTGCTGGAGATAAAATTCTCCAGAATGTGTACCATGTTACTGATGCACAAAATTGGGTTTTGCCACAGGGGATGGATATCACACTTAAAAATCTCTTTTCCCCCACAATTTGATAGTATTGAGATATTGTTCACACAGTTCGAACAAGTTTTAAAAAATGTTTCTGAAGAAATTTGTGTGGATGTTTTATGAAAAGAATATGCAGCCATTATTTCGTTTGTGTTAAATTATTTACAACTGCAAGTGATACCACCCGTGGAGCTGTGGAAAATAATACATAGTATGAAGGAACAGAAATTTGGGATAATATTCTTACCTTAGTGGAGCTTTGCACTCCATACTCAAATGCTACCTTGGAACGTTTCTTTAGCCAAATGAGAATCGTGAAAACCGACTGGAGAAATCGTCTTACTGAAGACAACTTAACCCATTTGTTGCGTATTAAAGTTCAAGGTCCATTGCTCAAAGAATTTCATGAGCATTATTGTAAAAACGTTGTAGAATCGTGTGGTACAATGCCAAGCCTAGGTACTTGAACCAAGGGAAATGGAAAAGTACACAAAAGGAAAACTTCCCCAAAGTATCAAATGTTGGACTTTGAATTACATTCCCTGGTAAGATGAAAGTGATGTCAAATAGCTCTAATGAAAGCAGCAGTGATGAGGAGCAGGGATCTTAGGTTTTACTTATCTTTTAACATATAGTATATTTAGCTTCCAGTTTATTACAGTTTTTGTTATTTTTCATTTTATAAAACAGAACCTGTTTATTTGCTGTTTGATTAGATCCTAGTCTTTCGTTACTCACTAAAGTAAGGAGTGTGGTAAAAAATTTCACAACTTCTGATTCCCAATATCTCCAGATTTTTATCAAGGAACAGGGTGTGCACATGCTAAAGCTTTTTTTCTGCAAAATCCAATTCAGATTTGTATTAAGAAACAAACTACATTGCCATGAAAATCATTTAAATAATCATTTAAATGAAAGTCTTTTATTAAAACAAACAATATTTTTAGAGTAGTAGTAAAGAAAGTGTCCATTCATTCATTATTTATTACGAAGGGAAATCCCCAGCTGTTCTTGTATTCTTATGCACGTGTGGTGGGATGAATAAAGAGGTTAAAATGTCTGGCCATAGGTTGGTGTTGTTTTGACACTTTAACGTTTTGTAAATAGCTCTTAGAAAGTGTGACCAATTTACTCTATGTTTCGTAAACATTTTCATAAAAATTAACATTAGAAAGGTACGAAGATGTGAACGCCGTGGTAGAGTGAGTACCTTTACTATCAAGGGAAAATATATTAAACCTTGCGAGATACACCAGGGTTTTTATATTGGAATCTTTTCAAATGTTATGTGTTCATTTAGTGACTAGTGGCAGTATGCTGATGTGTACGTGTACAGAAAGATAATTGGCCATTGTTTATGGATTCGAGTAGTGAAGGATTGTACACTCTTATATATCAGAATATTAGGTGTAGAAAGGTGGTTTCCAGTGTTCTAGAGGCTTGTAAATCTCAAAATTTCTTGCCCCTCAGGATCAACCATGTTGGGCCCTAGCAGAGTCACTAAACTATGTTTTCCTTTTGTATGAACACATTATTTTGCCTTATTTCCAACACTGAGCCTCATTAAGAGTGGAAAGAGA
>JANTOQ010515122.1:0-11104 GCA_027564595.1 Bythotiara depressa | reverse complement strand
TTCCCTGACTATGTCTTGTGAATTTTTCTGGGCCTAGCCACTCTAAATATCTATTATTATTATTATTATTATTTATAGAAAATGTTAATTACTCTTCTGATAATTGATTACCACAAATAGATTGAAAGCATGATGGGTGTTATATTCATTAAACCTGTTGGTATATTCATTAAACCTGTTGGTATATTCATTAAACCTGTTGTATATTCATTAAACCTGTTGGTATATTCATTAAACCTGTTGGTAATGGAAAATTGCTTTGTAATAGATGTTGACCTGCCAATTAATTTTTGAAAACCATGATGGTATTTGTATTCATCAAATATATTTATGGGAAAAGAGAATTTCTCTAACAAGTTCTAACAGTTCGGGAATCTCTCCATTTCTTAACGGCTAGAATAAGTTGAGAGTTACTACTTTGCGTGACTCTCCAAATTTTAATATTGAAAACAAGTGGAGAATGATGAAAAGTGGGCGTGGTAATTCTCAATTTTCGCGCAACTTTCCAAATCCCGTAACTCTCCACTTTTTTCGCGTAACTCCATTTTCTTGTAACTTTCTAATTCCCGTAACTCTCCACTTAGCCATCTGATGTCTCGTGAGGGTATTTATGATTATCTAAATTGATTTTTGAACGCTTTTGGTGTTAGATTATGTTTGGCCGTTAAACATAAACAAAATATTGTCGCAAATATTTAGTTGATAAACCTTGAAGGTATTCAGTTCTTTTATTGGTCGATGGTCTAACCATCGCATCGTTGGTTTACGCGTGATTGCCGTTGTCCTCGTTTCCAAAATTCTTGTCTTGGTCACAGTTTGTTTAGTTTTTGTTTTTTCTATTCAAAGATACAAAGATACATTATACTCACTTTAAGAAAATTAAAAATTAAGCTAAGACATGAACAGACGAACAAGCAACAAACAACACAGTACAAAACAAAAGACAATGATTCCTGCTAGGCACAACAGTGATATCGCCAGCAACCATTGCCTGAAATTGTAAAAGTACTAGAATATACATGATTTAGGTAACTATGGAAGAAGAAAAATAAATAAAATAAAATAAAATTCATATTAATGACTCATCAAAACGTTTACTTTGAATAATAAAGGTGATTACTTTATTAGAGCTCGTATTATAACTATCACTACCATACAGTAAAAGGTTGACGATTGAGGAGCTAGTCAATGGTAAGACTGTCACAGTTTGATGTCAAGCCTGTTAAAACAGCTCGTTCAATCGCTGCTTCATGGTTGCAATCATGTGCGCACTAGGCTAAAATTAATCTTTTACATATACCTCCATGATTCTTGTCACAACTTTTGTTAAAATTAACTTCTTGTAATTCTGTAGGAATAAATAGGTTTTCAACGCATTAACAATAATTGCGGAATTTGTAAGGTCCAAAATTTGCAAACGTTCCTCCAAATTTAAAAAAATCAAGCCGATGTACTTACTCTTGTTTTTATTTACATTAGTCACAAGTAATGTTTATATTTTGATGAGTCATTTCTTTTGAAGCATTCTTTCTGAGAATTGGAATTAGAACACTCTCCCTCACAAACCATTTACTGTTACAGAGGTTGTCTCTGGTACTTCATCTCTTATCACGAGGTAACGTATACGAAGCAAACTTGTTAGGCAAAGTCTGTTGGAAGACGTTCACGTTACTTAATGTGCGCGTACGGACTTAAATAGCGGCAGAAATAAATTTTAAAATATGCAAGCAAATAGTTAAAAGAGTCTTCTCCCTGCTTTTCTTATATCACTTATGGAATCTCCTATTTTTCTACTGGAAAGAAGAACAGCGATAACCCATAAGTCGTAACATTTGCTCGTCTCCGCATATGATGTCAGTACAAACGAGAATTTTTAAACGGACTTAAGCTTACATTCAGATTAATATAAAACTGCCATGATAATGATAATGTGGGCCAAATATATAAACATCAAATTTTAACTATCACATCACAACTGTTATTAGCCATCGATCTTCAAGCGCGCAACGCTTCTTGTTTTTCTTGGTTGTGAATTATATGTATGTTTTCGTTTATTATCTCTATGTATAAAGCGGACACCATTCCTGCTAAAGAAAACTGTCTGTCTTAAGGTAGCAGAGTACCCTAATCAGAACCACATTTACTGAATGATAACTTAAATCCAAAAATCGTTTTCAACGTTTTGTAGACTAAAGATTAAGCTTTTCAAAAATGTATATTATGGTCATAGAGCAACTATTGGGACGACCAGTAAATCGCCATAAAAATACGCCCCCAAAAGACTTTTTTTTTTCTCTTTCTAGAGCTCCAACTCCTTGCCATCTTATTTTCTCCCTGTTATTTCTGCATAAATTGAAGCACCTTTGTGATAGTAAAGGAACTGAGTCCTCGATTTTTTATTTACCAACTAGTTTGGTCAGTAATTAATTTTTTGTGTTTTACCTTACTTAGCCAAATCCGTTTATTGTGAATATAACTGTGTAATTTGCTAACCAAAGAGAATAAATAGATTAGCGGTCACAGTTTTGTTCATTAAAATCTTATCTTCAGTTATGCAGATTTTTAAAGGAAGCCGACAGTTTCTTAAAGAATTGGAGCTCTTAAGGTTACACGCTACACGCTAAGTATACACGCTACGATTTTTCTAGGAGTTTTATTGTGGGTGGGTTTTACAAGTAAATCCTTTTCTGTTTTTACATACCAAACAAGACATCTTTATGATGATCTTTTCAATAAAAACAACCTTGTTTCCAGGAAATTTTGTATTGTTAAAACGGACTGGTACTTAATTTAACTTCAGCTAATCCGAATTTTCCTATAAAGATTATTTCGTAAAGGAAATGTACGTACAAGCCGAGAAACATTCTTATTAGTGTGACTATATATCCGCAAACTAACCTGAAACGTTTCTGTACTTATACGCAGATATCTTCTGTATTTTTCCTTATCTTCTCAAATGAGCTTTTGAACTAGTGTATAATATGATCCACTTTTCCCCTTTTTTCTTAAAAAAGGATCCACACACATAGCTATTTTCTACCTTTTGCGTTTTTGTTCAGTTTTAACAATTATCGGAGCACTACAAGCGACTACAGCCCACACAAATATATCTCTCTCATCTGTCATTTTAAATCTGTTATTTATTTGCTTACTAAACCCAGAAAAAATATTTTTTCACAGGGAAACTTTCTTTATCATAATTTGTGAGCACGTTTTCGTTGAAATATGAAAAAAAAAAAAATCCCATTCTGATAGGGTACTCTGCTACCTTAAACTCAATTTAGTATAATTACAACGAGCGAAAAGATAAAAGCTGGTTAATTAAATTATATATATGCCACATGTTTTATACGATACAAAAAGAACAACAGACTATGATAACTAACTAAAAATATCAATTTGTTAGATGGAAACATTTATTAATATTATTCATATCGTTTTTAAAGGCTTGTTAAATTTTGTGTATAAAATTTAAAATGACATACTCAAAGTTTTTCGTTCTTATTATTTTAGTATGCCTAGAAAAATGTTTTTTCACAGTGAAACATTTTTTAAGCACATTTTCGTTGAAATATGAACAAATAGTTTTTTGCCATTCTGATAGGGTACTCTGCTACCTTAACGAAGGGTCTGCACTATAAATACACTCTTTTTTTTATTATAAGAAACTGGTTTATAAGAAACCGGGGCTCAATTGTCAAAATTTTATGAAACTTTCAGGACTTTCAGGACTGGAATGAGTTAATTTGTTAAGAAACTTTCAGGGCTAACCCCTTCAGGTAGTTTCTTATATAAAAAAAATGAGTGTATTTGCCTAATTTGGCTAAAACATACCCAAAAGAGCTAAACACCATGTAGATGCCCTATAGATATAATAATTGTATGCGTCTCAGCTATGGGTAAACGTGTCAACAGAGATGGGATGGAAATCTCGGCGAAATACGGGCTGGAAGGACCACCAAAGACAAATCAATGAACGAAGAAATTCATCCAGAAATGTCTGCAACGAACGGAATTTTTGACCAAAAAATGTGAATTGTGAAGAAAAATTGTTAGAGAAAAATTTAAGAACATTTTATTACATTTTACTACATTTATACAGAGATCCGCCCCCTGTCTGGTTTTTTAAAATATCTTTTTAACCACTGGTGCAAATGGGCTGAAAATTTGTGACTTTTTGTAAAATTTAGTTGGAAACAAAATGATGAAAAAAAATTATTATTTGAAATAATGGTTCTTCCGTTGGGATTAGATCCTCATCAGGCGGTCAATTTTTACCGTTGGAAAGATAATTTTATTTAGAAATCAAAAATAGTAGTCAAATAAGCTAATTCTATTTAATAAAACAACCCCAGGCCTATTTTAAAACATTTAAAGCAGGTCTCAAATTTCTTAGTGACAAATAGGCAAAAATGTGTTTGATGACGTTATCAGCACAGTGATGACGTCATCAAAATAATTTTTTGACCAAACGTTTTGTATTGCCCCCAAGTATTTATGTGCCAAGTTATTGCACGTCTACATCAAAAGTCCTGAACCGCCCCAAAAGGCCTAGGCTGAATAGGGTTAAAATATAAAGTAAAATAGATATAAATGTTGAAGATATCATTTCAATTAGTTTTATCGTCCATGGTTTTATCCATTTTATTCTCATCGGTGCTACGACTACATGCTAGCAGTGTGTAAGATATATTGCGTGCGATAATTTTTCTAGCATTTTTCTTTAGGGTCAGTAACTGGTTGTAACTGTGTAGGTATATTTGAGGTTCGAGTTGTTTTGTGGTTTAAAAGGGTGTCTCTTAAAAACTGAAGTTGCTCGAACAACTTAAAACTGGTAAACGAGTTGAATCAGCTCCGAGTTGAACCAGCTCCTGATCTCGTTGCAAGTTCTCGTTTGTTAAGCATATTTGCAGATGTTTTTCAATAAATCTTCTAAATGACAAAAAATAACCATGAAAACTCGTGCCCAAAAATTAACAAGGCATCCGCAAAAAATAAACGTATTTGGATATATATGGGGACACATCAACAGCCCTTCCCGCACATACTTTATATATATTGGTTTACTAGGTAATATGTTGTTGTAGAAATAAAGTTAAATATAGGTATATAAATATTTATTGATACCTAACAAAGCTGATCAAAATATTTTTTTTCTTTGTCACATCCAACAGAAAAAAATAATCCCACTATTGTGGTAAAATAAATAATGGATTTCAGTTCAACAGATGCTTTTGATAGAAGAAAATAATATAAACATAATAAGATAATTTTTTATAGTGTTTACATACGGTTTTTATTTAAATTCGTGACGACTGCTCTCCATGCTTGCTGCTTTGGGAAAATATATCGGTGAGAGTTACTTCTCGTGTCCCATAAGCAAATGTAACCTCTCAACTCTTCAACTAACATTTCTTCAATCGACGGTCTCGCTTTGTTGCTGCGAGTAAGTTTCTTGTAGTTGTTGATGTGAGTTTGTTTCTTGTTGGGTTTCTTGTTGTTGTGAGGTTTCAGGGTTTTTTTTCAATGTGATTCATATTTCGTTGCTGCCGAAATTAAGTTCAACTTCTTGGGCGATCGCCAGTGCATGCCCAGACTTGATCACTGACGATCGCTCGCTCAAAAATCGCTACATGGCATGGAGGGTGGCCTTTAAAGGGAAAAACCATACGGACTTTTTTTGTTTTCTCAGCATATCTGCTGAGTTACACAATAGTAGTGATAAAATTCTAGGAATTTTTTTGTTAGAAAATCAATCTTGACCCAGTAAATCTGCGTTTATTATATGGTAAGACGACAAAAATCACTGGGATCGAGGTTGGTAGAAACTGCTAACATAACGATATTTACTTCTATATGCTTGGCGTTATGGAAAATCATTGTGCAGAATGCATATGTGGTTGTAAAGGCCGGACGCACGAATTAATCCTGGTTCAAGTAGGTACTATTATTTTTTTGTTTTCTGTAAGTGTTCCTTCAGTTGTTGCTTCAGATGTATTTTCTTTAACTCTCCTCATTCCATCCCTTTTTGTAGAATAATTAATGTTTTCATTCCCTAATTTTTTTTTAACATATTCACTTCGCATCACCTACATAATCGTCATGGACGAACGAACTAATATTTAAAATATTTGCAATAGTCACGTTACATTACATTTCCAAAACCGATATTCATATATATATTTATAAATAAACCTCTCGATCGATCGATCGAATTCAAGGAAGTATGAAGTTTGTTTTTTGCATATTGGAAATTGTTATGTTGTGTTTTGCTATTGACTCTTTTAATGAGCAGAATGTTTCCAGATATTCTGTTAGACCATGCCTTCGTTTCTTGTAGTTATTTAATAATTATATGCGCAGCGTGCAACCACTAATACAAAATGACGTCATATGACATGTGTAATTAGTAGAGCACAATAAATTCAGTTCTTACGGATATTTAAATTTGGATCATATCGGATGATTTTCGGGGTGATAACAAGTTGTAAATACATTGGTTGTTTCATGCATAAAATTGAGAGAAATAATTTGCTTTCCATTAAAGTTATGAAAAAGATAACGACGAACTGTGTGTACTGCTACTATTGAACCCAGAAAGAACGTTACGCTACATCCTCATGTACAGAACCGAAAATAAACTTTATTTCCGAATATCTGCCAGCATCGTAAATGTCGCGACGTTTACTCGGTTAGTTTTGTCGATATCTACGGTAATCATAGAACCGTTCACTTTGGTAAAAAAAAAAGTAAAAAAACTAAATAGTGGAATAGTTACTTTAAAACTTATTGTCTATTTTCTTCATTTTGACGTAAACTTTATCCCCTACTTTGAGTTTATCTAATCAAGGACATATAAGAGAGACTCTCTTATATGTCCTTGATCTAATGTGTGGTTTGCAATTTTGCAACGATCGTCGGTATCGTTGCATATTTCGCGTGCGTTGCATATTTTTTCGTGCGTTGTATATTTCGCGTGCGTTGCATATTTCTCGTGCTGACTAACATTGTTTTATTTGTGGTAAGCTGGTATTGTTTTTTCAACCACAAAATAATTTAGATGGCTTTCGATATAATGCAGAATATGTTCACAATTTCTGTAGTTTAATAGCATGATGCGTGTAAAATTTCGCAGGAAATTCCACAAAAATATAAACAGAATGTGATTCGAACAACAACAAAAAGTTACAACTGATAAAAAAAATACAGAATATAGAATATATACAACTTAGGTCCCAGACCTCAAACTCTCCTCCACAGTACAAAAAGAATCTGCCACTATTGATAGTGATTCATCGTTTTAAGTAAGGGTTGTCATAATCTTTCTGCTGGACCATTGTTCTTGACCTATATTGTATAGAGGGCTCTTGTTTTACACCACGACTTTAATTAATTAATTCTAACTCAAAGGAAAAGTCCCGTGAGAAATTAAACTTTTCAGGATTAAAGAGTTTTAAACATTCATTTATTGATAGGGGAAGTCAGTTACCATCTAAACTAAAAATAATTGAAGAACTGTAACTTAGAATTTCTCTAGACCGGAAAGAGCTTTCTCAAAAATTTAAAAAGTGGTGTTTTTGAAGCTGAAAAGTTTCATTTTTGACTGAACATCTCCTTTAACTCAATACTATATCACGAACGTCAATTGTCCGTTATTATCGTTTTTGAAAATCCAAATAAACTAAACAAACAATTTTGGACATATTTTTGGAACTTTTGGGGCTTTTAGAACCCATTCGTATTAAAGTTCGTATTATTTCTTCAAATGTGCAAAAACAAAACAAGAACGGCTGTAGTTGTTAAATGAAACTTGGTGAGAACGAATATACCAATGTTTTCAAAGAAACAACCTTGAAAATTGTTCATATTTCAAAGTTTTCATTGATCCGTCAAAACGTTTTTGACCACTGTGTAATTACTAACATAAACACAAAATATTTGAAAGATATTGTCGTTATTGTTCTAACTATATCCCAGATAAACGAACTCACTTGAGAGAGATAGTATTAATAAATAAATCAGCAAAGATCAGTAATCTCAATAAGCTTTTATAACCACTGCGAAGGAGAGTCGTTCTGTATATAAATTTATTAAGTAAAATTAAACTCTTAAGCCAACAAACATTCTTAAGTTAACAGTCAATCTGACAAAGTATAACAAAGAGGCTATGTACATAGATACTGTTTCATAAAGGGTGCTTCACATATCGATTCTCACTCCCACAGGCCTTAACGTCACAAATAAAATTACGTCAACAATTGATCAATTTCAAAACTCTACCTAGTTCTCCCCGTTATAAATGACTTGGTAATACTTAAAGTTTCTGCTAATATTAATGTTTTTTCCTGAGTGATATAGTGTCTTAATCTTTTAAGGTGCTAATTTATTTTGAGCTTTTTTGCAGATTTGATCACAATATGTAAAGAAAAATTTAATTTATTGTCAATTAGTAAGCCGAGTAGCTCAATAGAGTTTTCATTTTCAATACAGTTGCTCCCAATAGTAAATGGTTTACGATGATTAATATGATATCTAAGGAACACCATAACATGACATTTGTCTTGATTCATAGTCTTAAACATAAGTAGATAGATCATTTATGAATATATTAAATAAATTGGCCCCAGTATTGATCCTTGTGGCACTCCAGAAGGGAAGAAACATTCGTGGACCAAAAAAGGAACTGATGAAGTACCCAAACCTCCTTCTTTGCGAATTGTACCAAAGGACAAAAGGACAAATTGTTTTGCTGGTTGTCACTAATTCTTGCTTTCCTTTGAATACAATCAAATTTCAAACATAACATAGAATCACAAGACAAATTTACATCAAATAAAAACAATAACCAAAAATGTAGGTTCGTATGAAAAGAAGTTAACACTATACACTATATAAAACTGTACAAAAGCAACTCGGGATTTCTTTATAGGTGACTCGTTGAGAATTATACTGGCATAAGCAAAGTGAACATACATTGGGTATCGGACAATAAAACTTAAGAATTTTATAGTAACCATTTCTGAACTGCAAAATACAGCTCTCCAGAAAAAAGGAAGGCTTATATCAAGATATTTACACTACATTACAGCAGTAGAGTGAATAATTAGAATTGCTGAACACACACCTTGGCGGCATATATACATATTTTACTATCAGAATATTTGCGGGGGAAAACTTTTGTGGATAGAAAATCCCCGCAAATAATTTTGCACAGTTTCCCTTTTGGGAAACATAAACAATACTAAAACAAGTAGCAACGTCTTTGGTTTTATACTATACACCTTATCATATTTCAATTCGTAAGAGTTAAATTTAAAAAAACTAAACTTCACGAGAATTTATTTTCGCATATTTGTCCAAAAATCAAGAAATCTGGACATTAGAGTAATTTCTTGCTTTCTAGGAAAATAACGAAAAAATAAATTTATTAGGGATCAACAAAAATACAACCCAATAGACATTTCCAGGAAGGAGAGGATGGGCGATAATGAAACACAGAGAGAGGAAATCCTGATTATGGGATGCAAAAATAGATAACAACTTTAACAATTTAAATGCAGAGTGTAGGTTTGTTTTTACAAATATCGACGTATTGAATTCATTTTTTACTTTGTGTAGTGATTTTGATATCAATTTAAACAGAACGCAATATCAGTGTTTGTATCCCGAAATGCAAGCATTGTTTGTACATTTTGCAACCTTTGTAGGGATGCATTTTAAATTGACAGGGTACACAAAGAATAATGAATTTTTCTCCCCAAAACATGCAGCATGTTTGTAACAAGTTATCCCCCAAACATACAGTGCTCATAATAATATATTGGAAAGCATTTTTCTTTCATAATAATTTGCCACAAGCAATAGAATAATACACTATTAACTTTGTTAAAGTAAAAATTACTCTATCTTATGCCGGAATGCTGCCTCATATAAACAACCCCTTAGTTGACTTAAAGTTAATGTCTCCACTAAAAATAAGTTCCGTTCACTTAATGAAAGAGCTTACAAAATAAAGGAAGAACTTTTTATTCATTGCAAAAATCTTAACTGGCTTTTGATATATCTTTTGTTAGGCCAGAACTGAATGACATCACAGATGGTTTTAAGTAAAATGTCTTTGAAGATTGAGATTGGTTAATAAACCAGTCCATAACTAAATAAACACCTTGAAAATAAAAATAACAGCGCATCTCTTATAGCGATAACAAGATGAAGACATCTTGCATGAATAAAAACAACATAAACAAATAACAAAAACACCAACAACATCTATACCCTTATCAAATAGTGTTTTAGAAATATCTTACTCTCTCTTGCATAATAATAGTACTGGTAAACTAGGATTTTTGAAGTTCAAATCTGCATTTTAGATCCATTGTTCCATATATACTTAATCTACTAAATCTAACTTCAAATGAAGTTAAATGAGTTTTATTTACAAAAATAAAGTCATTTTATACACTTTAAACATCCCTACCTAGGATATATACAAAAATGTCAGAAAACAAATCCCCAAAATTCCAACTATTTTACCATTTCAATTTAATAGTAGAGGACTATTATTAGGTAAGGGTGAGTACTACAACAGAATCCCATGTAATAAAATAATATTGTCCGTATGTACAAAATTACTCTACAACTAAGTTTATGCAAGGGTTATATAAATAAAATCGTTGTTTATTTGCCTCCAGTACCCTCTACCAACTCTAATAAAATAATTTGTTGGCTTGGAAAATGAATTCAAAGGTTTCATAAAACTCTTAGCTTTGCATAATATGCATAACTTTTTTCAATTTCAGTTTCCGTTTATATTTTACTGTTTTAAAATATTTAGTTTTAGTTTCATTAAACATTTGCCGTTATGTACAAGTTTGTACAGAAAAAATATTACAATGTTAAAAATCTGGCTGGAGCAATCAGAAGGCTTAATGCCTTATCGTCGAGCCCCACATACACTGAGCTATACAGTCAACATTCGCTATCTCGAACTCTCAGGGGAGCGGCAAAAAAGTTCGAAATAGCGAAAGTTCGAGATAGCGGAAAATTCGGAAATTTCAAATTTTTTGAACTGCCCGGACCCTTCAGATGGTCTGCTGCACTGCAG
>JANTOQ010514900.1:0-11106 GCA_027564595.1 Bythotiara depressa | reverse complement strand
GACTATTTCCGAGAGCTCCTGCGGTACTTTTCAGTTTATCATGCTGGATCGATTGGGCTGAAAGTTCTCAATTATTTATTAATATCACTTTTGTTATGTATATAATAGACACATTATATTAAAGTTTAAATACACCCTTCTACGTAGTGCTCTCTGGCGCAGTCATAAAGCCGACCCGGTTTCTTGTTATCAATTAATACGCCCGTAATTTTTCCACACCACTACTCTCGATATTAGTTTCATTTATTCTCATTTGTTGGGTTGTATTTGTACTAACTAAGAGGTGGCATTTTTCTGCATTAGCTTTTAAATAATTATCTTCGAACCATTGAAAGAGTTTAGCGGTTGCGTTCTCTAGATTTTATATAACTGATGACATGTTATCACAGCAGTAATATGGAGTATTGTCATCGGCATGATTTGCTATAGTTACATCTTCGGTGAATAAAAAAATATCGCATATGTAAATATTAAAAAGTAGAGGCCCTAATATTGCACCCTGCGGTATTCCATATATAATATCTTCCCAAGAACTGTATGTATTATTAATATTAACTCTTTGTTTTCTACCTGTTATGGAGTTGAAAATTAGCCTAACTGCTTGTAAATCAAAGCCATGGGCGTAGAGTTTTTCTATTAGTAAATCGTGAGCCAGGCAATCAAAAGTTTTAGATATATCTGTGAGTAATTCTCCAGTTACTTCACCATTATCTAAATGTTCACGCCATATTTCAATCATTGTTAGAAGGCAATGTTGAGCGCAGAAACCCTTCCTAAAAGCACCCTGGTATTTAGACAATACGTTTTTAAAAAATATTGACGTTTGTTCAAATAATATTCTTTCGTATATTTTTGATAGATTTGGGAGAACACTAACAGACATATAATTAGCTTTCTCATTGCGAGAGTCTTTCTTATATATTGGTCTTACATGGGCCATTTTTAACATATCAGGGAATTCAGCTGCCGTTATACTAGCACCAATATTATTATCTATAAATTTCTCAAAAATGTCAGTGTTGTCTTTCATTTTGGTTGAAAAATCATTTTCCTGACAAGCTTTTGATACGTGCAGATTCTGAATCTGTTTTCAATTTCATCCCTGGAAGGTTTTTGAAATTTAAATGTTTTCAAGTGTTCTGTTCTGTATTCTGTATACTGTATACTGTATTTGTATAGTTTTCATATTTCTTAACAGCTTTTAAAACTGGATCACTGACACTACTTGCATCTGAGAGCAATTCTGTATTGGTTCCAGATTAGAAACTACCTTACTAAAAAATCTCAGCGACTTTTAGGTCATCAGATATGATTTCATCATTTTCTATCAAAATGATTTTGTCGTTCAGAATGGTTTTATCTGACAAGAAGGGTTTCACCGTTTTCCAGAATTGTTTGTTGTCCATTACAGTTTTCTCATCTAAATTACAATATAAATCTTTTTTAATTTTTCGTGTAATGCTTGCACAATAGTTACGTTGTTTGTTATATGCTATTCTGTCAGCCCCAGTTTTCGTTCTTAAAATTATATTACGGGGCCGAGATCTTTTCATTATTTCTTTCTGTAATATTTTATTCATGAAAGGTGCTTGATTTTCTCTAACACATCTTTTCTTTTTTGGAGCAAAATTATCTAGGATGTTAAGAATTATTTCACTAAAGTGATTTAACTGAGTTACGTCAAAAGCAGAAGGTAACCCAGTCACAATTTTGCTACGAAAGGTTGGTTGATTATCATGTTTTTATGAGGGTTGTAGGAGCATGAAAAAAGCCATGAAAAAAGCGTTTTCTTTCTCCTTAAGTTTAATTCAACAAACTTTCCTTCAAAATCGCTTTTAACTTTAAAGGTTTTTAATAATTTAGAAGGAATGTCTTCTCTCATATATAGCAACAAACCTCCACCATTTGATGTTCGATCTCTCCGAAAAGGTGGCGAAAATCCATTAAGTAAAAATTGCCCCTCTGGAAATGTACTATCTATTTTAATTTTTGAAATAAGTAATATATATACATTACCTGCAACATAGCTCGCTAAAGCTTCAAACTTGTTTCTTATTGAATTTATATTAATATGACCTATTATAAGTCTATTTACGTTTCTCAAATGTAAGCCTTTTAGCACTGAAGAAAATGTATCTTCATCTTGTATCTGGCTATTTGTATCAGAATCCTCATTTATTAAAACATGACAAAAAAGCGACCGTCTAAACTTGTCCAGAATGCTGATATAAACGACTTGTGTTCGTAGCTCTACGGCATTCTAGCCCGTTAAGTTTTAGGTTATTGTTATCATTACCGACTGTAAGATTTGATAAAATAAACTCTACGAGTGTACTTTTTCTCTCATAAAGATTATACAAAATAGCTGTTTTGTTTTTGTTGTTATGTACGCGTGCGTCATGCTTGAAAAATTATAGAAATAAATAATTATAATACAAGACTTTCTTTAGAGCATTTATGAAGTCATTGCACTGCACGTGTTCTGTTAGGTTTTGTAAATTTGAGATGGACGGAATAAGAAAAGGCAAAAAAAAAACTAGAATAAAGAATTACTTTCAACCATCTGCAAGTAAAAATCCTTCCATAGATTATTCGGCAAAGAACAGTAGGATATCCAACGAAAGACACGAAAGCGACAAAGGAAACTCTGACAGACCATTTCAACTAAATCGTTCTTACAAGTTTCCGAAAACGCCATATGATAAACAACAGCGTTCGATCACAATGGTTTCAGGTATACACGTGGCTGGATTACGACGAGACAAGAATGTGTTATTTGTTTTGCTTGTAAGCGCCAACAAGCAAACTTGGAAATGAATAAAACATGAAGGATGTATTTATAAAAACAGGATTTCGTAACTGGAAGAAAGCCGTAGAAACAGTTGGCGAACATGAAATGTCAAAATGTCATTAGACTGTATCAACATCAACCTCGTTCCCAGGGCCTTTTTTTCTTTTTGATGTCAAGAAGTGTTTTGATGTCAAAAAGTCCCTGGGAACGAGGTTGTATCAACATATTACGTAACGATATCACAATGTTCGAGAAATGAGAATTGGTTAAATCGCCGTTGCTTCATGAAAATTATTGGGTCGACAAGGCATCGCCATACATGGTTACATGGGGGAAGAGGTTTCTATCTTAAGAAAAGGCATAGTCATTTTGTGTTAGTATAAAAAAGGAATAGCAAGGAGTTATTTTAGCATTAATAAGTGTCTTGCAGGCCCGTAGGAACGATTTTTAGATTGAGACAGGGGGATTCCTAAGTGGCGAAGAAAACGTTTTGTTCTAGATTGCCTAAATCGGCCATATACTGCCTTATTTTGACCTTTTTAACTTGCTTGACATAAAAATAGGGCACAGATTTTGAGAGGGAAGGGGTTCCGACCCCCCTCCCCCCTCCCCCTCTAGTCTACAACGGAATAAAAGTAAAAACTGACATTAATGATATTTCGTCAAGCCAATAATATGTGGTAAAATAAGTAGAACTTCGTTGGAACAATTTTTTGATATCCACAGTTTTTTCGATGTACATATGAACCACGAAAGGTAATGCTCGGAAGGTTATGTTTCTACCAGTTTGTTGGCTTAAAAAACAGTCTCGTTCTTTTGATAATATAACGAAAAACATTATTCTGATACTCATGTAGCAAACTTCGTGTACTTCCGTTTCCAACAGATCTTTCTCAAAACATTCATCCTTCATTCTCAACGGCATGTTCATGAATCAAATTGTTATTGTTAATTAAAATTGTTAAATTATACTATGAGATTATAGATGAACGATGAACGAGGCTTAATATTTTCCCCTCGCATCTTCCGACAAAGCGATTTCCCGATTTATAAAGAAAGGGACTCCAGTCTACAGATTTTAGTGACTATAATCAAATCATGTTCTTCTATTTAGAAATATTTTGACAACCTCTTGATTTCTCATTAAAGTCTGGAAAGACAATGGGTGAAAATAAAAATATTTAGCGCTCGGGAGCCTTATCTCTCAAGTAAGTCAACTTGGAAACAATTTAATGAGAACAACTTGGAAACTACCCGTGGGGTGTTCAATATATATATCTACTACCAATGGAACAATGGAAACATTTCAAGTTATTCTAAAGGACGTTTTCTCATGCGCTGACTATATCCCTGACTTGCAACACTCGTTGCCTGTTACAATCTACTAGACCAATAATGGTATCAATGGTATGGTCCCCTTAAGACACAAATTTAAAACACTCACCATGTTGTGAACGAATCTTCTTTACAAATGCGGACAAACATACTATTGGTTTGAAACAATTTCACTGACATCCTTGGAATCAAACAATTCACTTTGTGGTAAGTATCCTAATGGTATATTCATTGCATCAATCAACTACGTATCCTAGATAGACACACCTGCCAATTATTATAAACTACTTACTGAAAAGCTACATAATTTTGTGAAAAACTACTGCGTTTATTTTACCAACTTTTCCTTTGCATTTCCAATAACTAACACCCTGTAAAAAGGAAAATAACAAAAGATGAGTGTTGTTTTAATCATTTCTGGGTGTAATAGACATTAAAGAATTAATATTCAGATATTTCGTTCCGTATGCCAACCAAGATATTGCTCAATAACTCAATAAAAAGTCAATCAGTTCTCTTTGCGGTAAATCTTCCTGACGGCATATTCATTTGTAACTAACACATGAAAAAAAATCCTCTTTGTTACCATTGCTATGAATTAACGATACAGAGAATATATACTCAATAAACTACATTTTTAAAATACATCTACCTCTAGGTCATTAACAGCAATAAGAATATCAAACTTATTAAGAATTAATGATGGATTCTAACACAGTCACTGGGTTTCACCTTGAATATACTTATTCGGGTTTCTCCTAGTCTACCATCCTACTGCACTGCGAATTCACAGTAACACAATATAATCTTAGACGTTTGAGATTGTATCCTTGATGATTTTCTACGTCGCAGAACGGTGGTTGCTTCAGTTCACAACGAAATTTGCTGGAGCCACACCGCAATCAAGGGGAAAATATTTGAGTCTTTTTTTTAGGTCACTTTCATGTTTCCTCCCTATTAGTAGAGTATCCATAAAGCTAAAATGAGGATATGTGTTGACAAGAAACTCAGTAGAGTCCACTGAGAGTTCATTGACATTGAAAGGGTCATTGACTTTTTTTTATCCCAAGACCTCTCAAAGTCCCATTTCGTCCCATTTACAAGTAGGCGGGCACCACTCTTTGCAACCGTCCTGTGGGATCACGATTACTTCAGTACCTAAGATCCGCGCGTCTTAATCTGATCTGAAAAATGGAAATAGGGACCACAATGGAAATAAGGCCTTCAAGTCTTTCTTGTGTTATCCCGACCATCAGCCACCCTGAGCCCCCTTTCTAGTTGTTGTTTAAATGTTTTTAGATATATATATAGCATATTTATATATTATTTAATATTTATTTAATATTTTTGATGTTGAAATTTTAACTTGCTGACGGTAAATAAATAAATGCGCTGTCCCATTACTTTACTTCATTGTTCCTTTGTTGTTCTTACGATAAAATTCAAAATTCAAACGAATCTTAAAATGCACACTATAATAATTATTCAAAAACGAATTTTATTACAAGAAAACGGAGGAGTCTCCTACTTTGAATTTTCGCCTATCATTCATACCACAAAAAGGGAAAAGAAAGTCTCTAATTGTTCTAGTTTTTTGCCATGTGAACCATACGTAAATTTTACTCGGACCTTTTGTATAGTGATAAAATCTTCATTCTCTGAATAAAGACCACTTACCGTTGGCTTTATGGCAGAAGGAAACACGTTAATCATGTTAATCCTATATTGTAAATTCACTAATAGTAACCCTTATAATTTTACGAAAGATCATTGGGACTTTTACCATTTTTTCTTATTAATTCCAATTAGTAACACCCCTGGAGAAAGCAAAACAGCAAATAAATGGATGTAGATTTGGATAATTTCCTGGGACACCAGATACTGTGGTTAAGACATTTGGTTTATTAGAAGAGACTGGAAGTTGTCTTGTTAAAGTAACAATTAAAAAAAAACACTTTCTTTACTTACAATTTGTTAATTTTAAAATTATTCGACCAGGAGGTACCGGTTTCAAGAAAAACAGTTACTTTCTAAAATCAACTGATTAACACATATTGAATAAAGTCAGCCTGTTTAATCATCATATTCTGTTCTTTAATGACAGACCACACAAACAGGACTAGGGTTAGAGGAAACGAGACCCTTAAAAAGGTTTTATGATTGACAGTTTAAGCATGAATTTTAAGATATTCTGACAACTTCAGGGGTATAAAAAATGTGCGTGCTCATTTCTACAATCAATAATCTTTTCTATTCTATGAACCGTTACATGTTTCGTGAACTTGACAAATAGATTTTAAAGCCGTGATATATGTAAATATATAAGTATATAAAGTCCTAGTGGTCCTAAAATATTTACTACAACAAAAACAAAAGCTTTAGCATTAGTGTTGGTATCTCCTTTATTTGCTATTAGTGTAAGAATCTCTACGTTTTAATGCTAGAGATAGGTATTTTGCCAAAGCGGTAGTTTCAGACTTATCCACCATACAATTAAGGGTTTGTTCTTCCTGTGAAGTTGTATGGAGGGCTAAATTTATAGCCAATGTTTTTTCTTAAATCGTCATATGCTGGGCTGAAAAGTAAGAAAATGGTATTCAGACTCAATTTCTGGACATCCAATCGGACACAGCCTTTGTGTTATTGGAAAGTTTTTATGCCTGCCGGTTGCTATGTGAAGGATATGGGAACCACTTCTAAATCTGAATAGTATTTTCCTCATGTCGAATGGCAATATTGTGAGATAATTCTCAAGGAAAATTTTAGTCTTAAAAGATGCGTAAAATGACGGAAAGGAAAGGAAATTTTAGCTAATCTTACCGGCCCTATATTCTAAATTTTCCCGCAGCATGGATCCCCTCACGGAGGTACTGAACAGGGGTTAACAGTATAAAATGAACCTAAGAGACCTTTGCTTTCTGTCAGTCCACGAAGCACCCTTAAAGGAATGTTTACAGTGTAATGAGGAAATTGAGTATCTGTGTAAATAAATAATATTTTCCAGAGAAAGAAACAACTCATTGAAAAACTTTATTTTATAATATTTGTCACTAAATCATTGATCCTCATATTAGAGAAAACAAACAAAATATACGTTAAGCAACGAGATTCGACGACGACGACGTAGTTAGGAGCTCTGGAGTCCTCGTAGAAAATCTGCAACGTAAAAACAGCGCATTAATCGTCAACGCTGATGTACTGTAGTTGATTATAGGATTTAGGAACCATTATAGTCAAATAATCCTGCTTAGCGTAGGTGATCAGGGTGATAGGAATCTGCCATTTATAGATTGTTTTTGTTTTGCGTACCAAATGTCTGTGTCGTTGCGGAATTGTATTTGAGTAATCTCTCTTATATGAGATTTTAAGAAAACCATCTATATCGAGACACCCAAATCAGATCTGTAAAGGATGTTATTCTTTCAGGAGGTCCAAATCACACAAATAACTGGGATGTAGACTAGAGCGTAATTTGTAAAAATGTAATCTTTGGATATGCTGCGAAACCATAGATTCCACAGATACGGGCCGAAAATTAGAAAGAAACAACTAAACTAATCTATATATGCATTGAAAATGAAGCAAAGTTAGGTACAAAAAACTAGTGAATAAACAAATCGAATTTTTCTCTCTCAATAAGCCTATTTTTCTACATCAATACCAGTTTATCTCTAATGGTTCTTTAAACTTGAATTTTAGAGAATAACGGTTGGTAATTCTTATCTTTACAATCAGGTATAGTTGGGTGTAATTATTAACATCTTTATCTGGCGTAATAGCCCCGTTTTCATTTCTATTGGTATTTTTTCTATCAACGCATTCCGGAGTTGTATTTTTACAATAACAGGAATCTGCTTTTATCTTTGCAATCACAAGTATATGACTAAAAATATTGATGTTTTTCTTTAGTTTAATAACACATGTTTACTTAACCAAATCCATTTTTGCACCCTTCTTTTCATCGATCAACGCTTAGTCCTTGAATAAAATAAATTAATAACAAATGTTGCCGATCCTTTCTCCGCGCGTGGGATAAACTCGTTTAATGAACTCGTTGTAGGTGGTTGTGCCTCGTTGTAGATCTTGTTGGTGGTTTTAGCTCGTTGTTGGTTGCTCGTTGTGCCTCGTTGTAGGTGGTTGTGGGTCATTGTGGCTCGTTCCGCACTTTAGTAAGTACGAAACAAAATTACGTTACTTGCTTACTGACCAGAGCAAACCATTTACAACACTTGATCCTTTGGCCATAGGTTCAGCATAGTTATTTAAACCAGTGCAAAAACATAATCTTCTATACTTTATTATCAGGAGAAAATGTCTACAAAAAAACAAAAAAACGGAAAGACTGTTTCCCCCTATATCAGGGATCATCGGCATGTCTAGGACAAATGCTAACATATTAACTATGTGAGCACTACGTCCAGGCATGGACAGTAAAACCTCTTATAAATAAGCACTTGATAATATACACAAACAGCAAAACATCTAAAGCAACTATATAATGTACATTGCTAAATCAAAATCAAAACTACCTACTAAATTGTGTCAACACTTCGCAATAAGGAAGATTCACTTCTTTACAGCAGTATTTTAAACAGCAGCTTCACACATAATTGTTTTTTTAAACAGTGTTTTTGACACTTTGCAGTAAGGTAAACCACTTTCTCAAAGGTCGAAATCAAAATTACAGACGGATTTGTATGATGAAAGTATGAAGTAAACTTTACGAAGATGTCAGCACGTACGAAACAATGGTCCTTATCTAAATTAATTGAGGAAACACACAAATCATTTATTTATTTTTTAATTCAAATATCAACACAATTTGTAAGATCTGGATCATTAGTGAGTAGATCTTTTATAATAACTAACATGTCTTTCAATGGAACATTTGTATAGAGTGATGTGACGTCAAATGAAATCATTATTTCGTCATTCTCCACGGACTCTTCTCTGATAAATTCAGAAAACTCTTTAGAGTTTTTAGAATGATTGTTCCCAGTTTTGGAGTAATGTTGTAATATTGGAAGCTATGAGTTTAGACAGATTATACATTGGAGTTCCGGTGTATGAAACTATTGGTCTTATTGGAATCTCATCTTTATGTATCTTTGGTAGATCATAAAACCTAGGAGCAGGTGAGTCTGTTAGGTTTTAGTTTGAAGTACAAATTTTGATCTATTATTTCTCGGTCTTTAAGTTTCTGAAGTTTCAATCTAGCTTCTCGCTTTATGCCTTCAGTATCTAGATGATTATTACATTTATTTATGTAATCTTCTTTATCAGTTATCGCACAACCCTTGTCAGCTGGCAGTGTAATAATTGAGTCATCTTTCCTTTCCTTTTCGAATATGCGCTCATGTATGCGGGTTACTGTTCCAATTGGACTGACAAACGCTAATATCTTCCATTTAATTAAACTGCAATATGATGAATCCATGTTGGCAGATGAACGTAAAATATCGGAATTACAGTAATCATTTGAGATTTTTTCTGTCTACATAAAGATCTTCTACCCAAAGATCTGCAACTGAGGTGTAAGGTTAATACGACCAAGAGTCGAAAATCTTTGCGTAATGCCGGGAAACTCTTACTTCAAGAGAGGATTTATCTGAATCATATAAGACGGGATTACCTTTAAAAAGAGGTAGACAGGTTAAGAGCAGACCTAGAGAGAAAGTTAAAACCAGTGGAATATGAAACAGTAACGCGCATACATGAGCGCACATACGAAAAGGAAATGACCACGCTAAAAGCAAGGCATTTAAAGAAAGTTTGACAGTCTTGTCAACAGAAACACTATACCTGTTCAGGAAGGTGACAAAACCGTTATTGACAAGTCACGATGGATTATGAATCTTTCTTCCAAACAACTCTTTGAAGAAGAAAAAGAACTGTTGTCTAAAGGAATGGACTTTTATGTCACGCCCAAAGAAATTCCTGTCAAAGAAATCATGGCAAAAGTTGAAAATGCAATAAAAAGCTTTGAAAAACCTGTGGAAGATAATATTAGAGCCAAAATTAGCCTGACTCTACAACAAGAAAAACCAGTTGCTAATCTTTCAAAAAACAAAAAGCCTCCTTAAAACAATTCAGGGAAGATGACTCAACCATTATACTTCCAGCCGACAGGGGTCGCGCGACAGTTATACTTGATAAAGGAGATTACATAAATAAATGTAATAATCATCTAGATAATGGACCTTATAAATACATCAAGTACTTCAAACTAAAACTACAGACTCACCTGCTCCTAGGATTTATGGTCTACCAAAGATACATAAAGATGAGATTCCAGTAAGACCAATAGTTCCATACACCGGAACTCCATTGTATAATCTGTCAAAACACATACATTAAAGGCAAAAAGTTTCGGCGTGACAAAGTTTCGGACAAAATGTAGTCCGAAACTTTATTCGCCGAAATTTTGATGAGTCCGAAACTTTGTCACACCGAAACATTTTGAATTTGAATATTTAAAAGAAAACGCCTAACAGTTTTCTTAGGCTTATGGCTAATAGGAAAAAGAAATAAAGCATCTGTTTTCAAATTGTTTATTCTCTAAAAACTATATCTGATAAGTGAAAACTCAGAAAAGAGCTGAAATTTCGTGTATTTTGGCTTATGACATCAAAACACTCATGCGTTTACTGTTTATTAAGGTGTAAATGGCTTTTGACGAATTTTTTTTTCGCCGAATCTTTATCTGACGAAACCTTTTGCATATAATGTAGCTTCCATATTACAACGCCAAATCTGGGAATAATCATTCTAAAAACTCTAAAGAGTTTTCTGAATTTATCAGAGAAGAGTCCGCGGAGAATGATGAAATAATAGTTTCATTTGACGTCACATCACTATATACAAATGTTCCATTGAAAGACATGTTAGTTATTATAAAAGATTTACTCACTAATGATCCAGATCTTACAAATCGAACAAATATCCCTCCAGAGGATATTTTAGAAATCATAGAATTCCTA
>JANTOQ010514567.1:0-11109 GCA_027564595.1 Bythotiara depressa | reverse complement strand
GTCAGGGAAAATAGTATGTTTTTCGATCAGAAAGTCAGGGAAAATGGTACGTTTTTTCTAAAAAGTCATGGAAAAAATTTATAGCAAAGCACTATGAACCCTGTATAATTAAAGTAGTTCTGCGATGAAGAACATTTGTTACGTTAAGATCGAACCTGTATAATATATAGAAAGACATGCAATGTATGTAGTATACAGTAGGTAGTGTGTATATGTGCTTATATAAAATATAAGTATTTATTTTTTATTATGAACTTACAGAGAAAATATATATATGTAGCTAGGTATAAAATTATGATAATAATTTACTGAATTCCGTTAACCACAGTGACTGTGGCCTAAAATATTGATGTTTATTATTTCCAAATATAAGTATGTTCCCTGTTTACCATTTTACACACAAGCTCTAGCTACTCTGGAATATTGCTGCAGAAATCTTATAACTAACAATCTTTTTAACTACAAACCATAACCGAACATAAATAAAAAAATCTGCAATTCACTCAATATAAATATAATATAAAAATATAAATTTTATACAATATAAATTTTAATTCTTTTTCTAAGAATTTTGTCATGGCACAGGTTTTGTTCCAAAGCTTTTGCTGTTTCTTTTGGTGTACTCATTTTGAAAAGAATTATTTCCTTATTGAATTCCTCTTACACATCATTTTTTCGTTTCCACAAAAGTTAAGAAACAACATTTTACTGTGTATAGAAATTTTATTTATTTATTACTTCCACTTATTGTTATGTTTTCCTAGAAGCCTGGGGAGGTTTCCCTAGCCTTTTTTACAAATGAGGAAATTTGTGCCTTCATAGTAAAAAGCAGCTTTTTAAAAGGTTTTATCAAATCTTTATGGTATTAGAGACTAGAGTATTCTAAATGGGAAATTTTTTTCTTTTGGGCACACTATAATAGTAGGATTAGCTTCAAATATAATATATATTGCATGGTCGTGCCCTTATGTCCAAAACATCCCTTGCCCTAAATAATTCCTGGTTTGTGGGCCTGTTATATGTAGTAGTTTTCATAATACATGTTAATAAATGTTTAAAAAAGAGAGAAGAAAAATATTAAAATATATTCATCTCTACAGATCTATGAATAAAAAAGTTATTTGGGGCTGGTTGTCACTTCCTCATAATTCAGTCAAAAATATTGTGTTAAGATATCATTATGATAAAATGTTTTTACTTTAGCTAAAATCTTATTATGTGTAAATGTAAAAAAACCCACGATTTAGTGTATTTTAAGAGTGAATAGGTATATTAGTTACATAAATATTCTAATAGTTACAAGCAAATAGAAACCAGGTCTAAGGATTATGAAACTGACCTGTTGCACACAGGTCTGTTGATTTACCTGTTAGGAATCCCAGATGTCAAGGGATAAAAAATGAAAATAATAATTTAGTTTATATGTTTCTGTCTAGTGTTTATACACTATACTAACCTTGTGTTTAAATTAGCACTTGTATGAGTAAGGAAAGTGTTGAGTTTTAAATGTTTACAAGTATAATGTGGAACTCTTTATATGCAGGGAGCACTGGCAGGCCCATGCCTTATGAAAACTTTTGTTGCTTTAATTCTTCTGTAGAAAAAGTAAATTATTAACTCTTTGGATCTGCGGGGAGTCAGTAACAACCCCATTGTAAACAATCAACTGTTGATTTACCTGTTAGGAATCCCAGATGTCAAGGGATAAAAAATGAAAATAATAATTTAGTTTATATGTTTCTGTCTAGTGTTTATACACTATACTAACCTTGTGTTTAAATTAGCACTTGTATGAGTAAGGAAAGTGTTGAGTTTTAAATGTTTACAAGTATAATGTGGAACTCTTTATATGCAGGGAGCACTGGCAGGCCCATGCCTTATGAAAACTTTTGTTGCTTTAATTCTTCTGTAGAAAAAGTAAATTATTAACTCTTTGGATCTGCGGGGAGTCAGTAACAACCCCATTGTAAACAATCAACCAATAAATCCAGAGTTTTTCTCCTTTTGGCTTCAAATAAAATCTGTATGCTCGCAGACACTTCTGGCATATTAGGCTGACTATAGCTAATAGTTCATTCATCGTCATCTGACTCATTTTGTTTCCATATTAAAGTAGCACCAAATTTTGTTTGGATAATAAATATTATTCTGCTAATAACGTTTTTCAGTGTGTAATTTTTTTCTTGAAAATGAGGCACATAAAATATTGAAGAGCATGACAATGCAAAAAACAAAAATTAAAGGCCATAATAATGTTACATTCTGATGTTGTTTAAAAGTACCTAGTTTAAGAAGATAGATAGCAACTAATGCAAAAACCTGATTACAAAATTATCCGAATATACACCACATCCTGCATTTACACTAGGAATTTAACTGAAGTGCACGAAACCTGTGCTCCTCAGCATAACTACAAACGCATGTCAGGCACAAATGTGCATCTATCAGGGCGTATTATAGCATCAAAGGGCATAGTTGCATTTTTCCTAATAAAGGGTACTTTTGACATTAAAAATCATTTAAAAAATCATATCTTTCATTCAGACCCCACTATTTGAGTGCATATTTGAACTCTGTAGCAACCCACAATAGGGCACTGCCTTCGATAGTCAAAGGAAAAAAAGGTCTAGAATATTCCCTGTATAATTTGGGCAGCCTTGTTATTGTTCATGTGTTTTCTCCTCACCAGTTTACAGTTTACAAATTTATGGCACCTCATATAGGGTTTGTACAGAAATTTTACCCTATTTTCCTAACCTTTCCCAGACTGTGACCAAAAACATTTTTTCCCAACCATGTTTCTATGTATTTTATGTATCTTTTAAAAAATAGTTGATAAGTATATGTATATATATTTATAATTAATTATTTAATATATAATAAAACACATCATTTATGAATCATATGGATTAGTATAAAAAACATTGATGATTGTGAATAAAATGTTATTTGATAGTTGTTATGAAACAAAACATTATTTTGACATGGTGTTTACAAATGCAATGAACCTCTTGCACACAGACAACATATACTTTCACTTATTCTGCTTAGTTGATGAAACAAATTTCTGGACTGGATAGTGACTTTTGAGAAATTACATAAATACCATGACATTAACAGATTTTCCTGACTTTTCCTAAAATGGAGACTTTTTCCAGGTCTTGTATGAACCCTGACATATTTATCTTACACAGTACACAGTGACATAAAATGAACATACATAATTTCAATTTTCATTTTCACTCACAAAGATGGAGACTGAATAATAAGAACCATTTGCTTTTACCTTCTGCAATAAAACAGATTTTAAGTCAGATGTAGTAAACAAAGATTTACATAAGAAAGTGGCCAGTTGTGATACAAAGTATATTAACTATCAATAGTGTAACTATTATAACTAAAACTTGGTAAGATTGTTTTAACCTACATCAGGGCTCATCAGCATGTCTAGGACACGAATGCTATAGAGTGTAAGCAGTCAGTCCAGGTATGGGCAATCACATCACGAGATCACATAAAAATATAATACACACAAAACAGTCTGTGATCAATTATAAGTACAGTACTTCATCTAAAAAATGAAGTGAAGAATCCATTGACTTTGATATATCTGTTTGTTTTGTAAAGCTTTGTACACAATTTTGAAAAAAATTGACCATTAAGTGCCCATTTTCATTACTACTGGACTTTTCCCTAAAGTTCAAGAATATCCCTTGTTCAGTCATTTTTATTTGTTACTGAAGTAAAGACCTAAAAGAATGGGGTAGGTAACACAAATATTGTAGGGAATTAGTGTATCTGGGTTCTGAAATATCAAAAGCATGTAAAGGTTCGTTGTATGCAAGTTAATTTAGTTTGAAATCTCACATACTGTATACTTTCTATATTAGGGGCACAGGGAAAGATGAAGTTTGAGATTCAAATTTTTTTACCTGCATACCCTCAAAAAACAAAACAATATTAGAATGTAAATATATGTATAACCTTTACTCTGTAGAAAGATTCCTACATGAACTATGCAAGCATATAAAACAATGTTAAATATTGTATACCAACAGCAGCAACATTTGTTATAGATTTTATATATGTATTTACATAACTATAATATATATAGTGATTGTAGTAATTGGTGCACATGATTTATGTATTCTCAAAGATATTTTATCTGAATTCCTTGACAAAATAGGTAATGAGCTGTTCTAAGAAAAATAAGCCTGCTCTCTGTGAAAGAGGAAGGAAGCTTACTTTTGGCATCAAGAACATAATTCCGGACACTCAAATGGCAACTGATGTTTAAAAGTAAGTTGTTTTATTATAGCTTATAAACATTTGAAAAAACATAAAAACATAATATATTTACTTATTTCCCTTTAATTCTTGACTTAAAGACACTAAACTGCTTCTAAGTTTTAGTCATGCTCACCACCATTACACTCCTTCCAGTGCTCGACACCGCTGAAGAAGAAGAGTCTGGGAATTAATTTGTGGTGTCATGCTGAGACTACTTTTTCAAAACATTACTTCTCAACATTAGTTTGACTGTTGTTATTGCGAGAAGAGAGAAAGATAAGTAGAAAAACACAATCACTGTTTAAATTTTGTACCATATTTCTGTTTATAACATAGTCACTTGTGATTACTTTGTTTATAATAATGCCCACATTTTTATATTATTTTGTATATAATTTTCATGTTTTTCGTTTGGATTATTAAAAAATTTCATCAACTTTGAAGACAATATACAGCGAATCGAAGTTGTCTAAAGATCAATTTTCAATTTGAAACAATACACATGGAAAAAAGAAAATGAATCTAATTGAACTTAGAGGGCAGGGTTTGTTTTGTAAACAAAGTAATCCTGAGTGAAAGGGCATTGATGGAGTAAATCTGTTTTTAGAAGTTTTCAAAAGTTAAAAAAAATCTGTATACATTGATATGCATTTTATACCATAATAGCTATGCATATCAATTCATAACATAATAAATATCGAAACAGAATAACACAACCTGTCTTTAACCTGTCTTTAGTTTCTTAAAACTTTCTAGAATAAATACAACCCCGCTGATTATGAAGAAATTCTACATAATTCTCATTACTAATGTTTTTAATCTTGAAACACTACATGAACTGGAACTGAAAATATATTTTCTCTAAAGAAGGCATGTTGCAAAATAATTGTCTCATGGGTTTACCAACAGAAATTTGAATATGGAGTTGGCATTTGTTGATTATGGAGATGACATTTGTTGATTATGGAGATAACTTTTGTTGATTATAGAGATGTCATTTGTTGTGGATCTGATTTTTTGGTTGGATAAATTATTATTATTGTTAGTTTCTGATTTAATTATTTCAGTTAGATTATGATGCATTGATGGTGATATTTTCTCAATTAGAAATTTTATGATGAGGAACTGAATGAGATCACACTGTTTATTGAGATTTTCGGGAAATTTCAAACCAGATTTATGGCAATACTGACACTTTGGATGCTTAAAGGAATGGTTCCGTGGATTTCACACTTTCCAATTTCAACAAAAATGGATTCAGCCACAAGAAACTTAATTAATGAGCAGTTGATGTAAAACATGTTAGTGAAAAATTTATGTACATTTTAGCTTTTGTAGAGTAAATTATGTATAGGTAAAATAATGTAAATGCACGATGTGTTACTGTTCTGTCATGGATTGCAAAAAGCATTCAAGCAGCAAGAAGAAAGAAGAAAAGGAAGGCATAAGCTTTTACCGTCTTCCGTGAAATGAAAAATTGAAGAAAATGTGGTTGAATAATTTAAAAAGAACAAAACACCAAAAGATGACAGTATAAGAGTTTGGCATTTACACTTTAATAAGCAGTGCTTTGAACAAAATTTGAAGGTTCCCGATATCTTAGTATTACTTACATCACTTTTAAACTTCCTTGTTACATCAAATCAAAACATTTTTTTTATAAATTCATTGCATTTTCGATGATTATCTTGACCTAGTGTAGAATTGGAAAAACGTTTTACTGATTATACAATTTTGTTAATTGTTTCTATACCTGTTTGTAATATATTTTTCCTACCAGCAATTTCCTGGGCAGAGCTTGACTTGATCGTATCATCTTAAATTAATCAGCTGATGTAACACATTTATCTAATGGAGTAAAAATACGAGCAGTTTACTCTCATGTCCATGAAACTTGTTTTAAGAAAGTTTAATTGGTAAAACGTAATGCATGGAATATTGCGCATCTTGTTTCTTTTTTATTAAAATTGAAAACATTTTGGAGCTAGCTAAAAAATATTGTATTATGATTGTTGTATTGAATAATAAGTTACATGCAATGAGTGCATGAGTTTTTTACAGATTATATAAACTAGTTTACATAATTATTTTGTGAGAATGCGTAAGGAATAAAAACAAACCATGAAGAAGTTGTAATGTGATCACGTACAGTAGAAAGAAAGAAAACAGCCCTGAGGAAAGTTTTTATGGAAGATTCACAATTTAATTAGAATTCTTAAATATAAAGGCATATTTTGTTTTAAAATATATATTTTTTAAGTTGACAAAAATGCAGCATTTCTATGACTCGTTCAGGTTCAAATTGATACAGCTGCAAGCCTATCGTTGGAGGAAAGGGAAGCTGAGCTTTCTTATTCCGCAGAAAAAAATTGTTCAAATTTCATTTAAAGTCACCAGAATACATGACTTTTTTTATAAAATTACCGCTAAGTAAAGTTTATTTCAAGAGCCTGTTTGAAACTTCTCCTTCACATGTCTCTTAAATGGGAAGGAAACAAAAATAAGAAATTTACATATAATACTCTGTCTAGTAATGGTATTCTAAAACTGACATTCTTTACCTGTACAGTGAATCTGAAATTGAATTACACTTGCTCAAAATTTATAAAATTTGCTAATGTTTTAAACGTCGCACCAAAGTAAAAATTACTGGGTTCTAATGAAACCAAGTGATGTCATAAAGTTTGAAACAAGAATCTTGATAATGAAGTTAGCCGTAATTTCCCATTTTCCAAGTCCAACTTGCATAAAATTTATCCTTCACTGACTATAATAGTACTGAACTAGTTAAACATTTACTGTATGTCAAATAGCAATGATAAAACACTTCAGAAAGCAGCGACAGTTCTGGTAAAGACAATATCAAAACTGAATGCATACGAACGTGGCCCAGTCAAATCTGGTACAAATGAAACTGACAGTGGTTCCAGCGAGAATGATACTGGTTGCAGTGATAGAGAACAGGAGGAACTGCAGAGAATCGGAAGTATAAACTAGTGTAGTGGTCAATGTTGATGAATGTTCACGTACACGGAATGTCTTTGTTGTCAAGACACAAATGAAGTTCCAGAACAGTTTTTGTTGTTGAAGGTAGAAGATGTTTATTTAATAATTCCTTCATTTATCGAAGTCTCTTCCGATTTTACATTCTTTATGCTTTCTGATTCCAATTTCCATTATTTATAATTTTAATTAACAACGTAAAAGTTTAAATAGTAAGAGTTACAGTAAAAGCTTTTTTTAAACAGTTGTATGTTGTTTTCTTCATGAGCCCAACATGTGCATGTTTTTGAAAAATGAAACCATTCTATTCTTCCAATAATCAAAGCATACAGTATAAGCAATGAGTTCAAAAGTCATCAATAAATTCTCTACGGTATTTGAAATGAATGATGCGGAGAAACTTTGTGATAAAAATCCGGGGGACTGTAACAAAATTTAGTTTTCCTCTTGATTGTTTAATTTTATATCGTTGTTGTTTTTAGGTAATCAATGTATTTTGGAGGCTGACACATTCATAATTGTATATCTTGCAAAGCTCTTAACAGCAATGTCAAAATAAAACTAAAGTCATATTAAAGCTCTTAACACCAATGTCAAAATAAAACTAAAGTCATATTAATGTGTATCTTTATTTCCTATATGCTACCCCTGGCAATAATGTGAGAACGTTTATATGCGATCAAAACACTGATGGTAGTTCCTTTTTTAATTCATTCTTATAGTAAACTAAAACACGCAGAACTTCGTAGTAGTACTGGAAGGAAACGTACAATGTATGTAGAGTGTTTCTGGAAGCTAAATAAAAATAATTTTGGCAAGAAAATGTCATTAATGCCATGTTTCACAGTACCAAAATAAAAATATAACTAAGTTTAAGTTCACGTTGGAAACAAACTTCTTCAAATGACTCCAAGTAGATGTAGAAACAAGTCTTTAGGAAGCGAACTAGTAGACTAGAAGTGGACCAATTCCACGAATATTACAAAGCTGCTGCTTTCGAAGTACCTTGTTTGTTTTCTCAGTTGATACCTTATTAAAACTTAAATGCAGGTTATCTTGAGATCAGTTAGGGAATCTGTAAGCATGATAATTTGGCATTTCGTTATGTTTCACCTACGAAAATAGAAAATATACGACACATACGAAAAGAATCACAACTCTAAATAAATGCTGTTACAGAATATAAATTAAAATATTGTAATAAAATGGAATATATAAATGGAGAATATTGCGATGAACACGTATGGAAGCAGAGGAAATATTAATTCTGTTGATCAAATGCCTTTACTAAACAGGCTTTCTGAACTTTCTGACGTCACTATTTTCTCATTCCAGTCTCCGTGAAAAACTCAAGTGGGTAGATTTGTGAACATGTTTTTAAGTTTGTGTTACTAAATATTTTTAATATGGCGACACTTTATGACGCGAGGATGATTGAATTTTGATTATACGTAATGGAATGAAGTTTTCTTAGAAGTTTTTTATTTTTGTTTCCTTTCCCTTTAAGATTTTATGAACTGTGTCAACAATGACGTCACAAAATTTAGCTACTTTTGTGCGGTCCACAAAAATTAAAAGTTTGCAGCGTTACTGCTAAAAACAGAAAATCACTAGAAATAAGAAAATAATTATTCTTTATCAATTTTTGGGTGCTGATCTGAATTTTTTGTTTTTAGGAATTGATTTTTTTCATGGCCCCATTCCTTTAAGAAAAGACATATAACAAAATCGTCAATCTTGTAGGTTTTAGTCTGTGAAGCAATGACGATGTATATAAAGCTATGCACATTCTCTTCAAAAATAATAGAGTGTTTCCATACATTTTTAGACCTGCATGTTAAAAAGGTGTTATCATGGATGATTAGCTTTTGATGTATATAGCATCATAGTTCTTAAAAGAAACATTGCTCTGTATAAGAAAGTGTGAGTCCATGTTTTACCCTCTATTCTACTATGCAAGCAGGGACTAATACAGGATTTAAATTTGGGCAGTGCTAGCCACCCCTAGTGGGGTCCAGAGCCAAAGCCACTGATATTATTTGTGTATATGGAATATGTCCTGTATTAGCCCCTGGCAAGTTAGAAGGATGGAAAATGGTCAGAAAGAGAGCTATGTTTACTAGATTACTACTATGCTTGCAAACTATAATTCCGCATTCAGAAGTGTTCAGATTACTTATACTTAGAGAAATATTTTTTTCTCTGTATTGAGTTACAGAAGTTGTCAAATAAGAATTATCTACAATAGAATTTTCAACAATTAATGTGGAAGGTCAAGCTTATTTAATCCATTTGTATAAAGTCTATTTAAGTCCTTACAACAGTGTGAACTTTTAGCACATCAAAAAGAGCTATAATTTCATATTGGTTTTGTTTGATTGTGTAAGAGGATTTGTATATGAGTTTGAAAAGAAAAATATTCAGAGGCATGCTGTGTAGGAGCTGTGTGTGATTATTGACTGTATAAATAGATTTTTGTTATTACAAGATTGCACATGAAATATTGTTTATGTTGTTATTTAAGGTGTTGACATTAGTATTCACTTGTCATTGATTTTCTTAGATGGCTTTTTTTTGATTGACGTTTTCCTTCTCGTGGTCATATTGATATGTTTATCCTGTATTAGTAACTCTATGTTCTTAAATTGTTACATATTGTTCTTAAATTGTTATATATTCAGGTCATTAGGTGGCAATCATATCTTATCATCTGGAAAGGTGAGTTAAAGAAACTGCTTTACTGTATTATTTTATGTAGCAAGTTTTAATAAAGCTGTTAGTATTCTAGTGATTCTTTTAGTTTCATTTCATTTAGTTATGTGATATTGATAGTTTTATAGACCACAGATACTTTCATAGACAGTATGTACTGTTTCATACTTCAGAAATCGAGCTCCCTTGTTTCTAAAACTTTTTTGAATGTGCCTTAGTAGTAATTTTAATTGGAAATTTATTGAATTTTAGCTGAAGATAAACTTTGAAATGTTTTTTGCAGATTTATGTATATTTTGTCAACAACAAAAGTATTAGTTTATCCTTTCAGTTAGAAACAAGAAATTAAAGAGTAACAGCAGGTTGCTACTATGCATAGTAGTTATTTTATTGCATCAAGTTGCAAAGTTCAACAATAAAAGTTTGACATCCAAGTATTTTTGATGTTGATAAAAGTGTCACATTTTATTAAGTTTCCCATGGTGTTTTGGTTTTACAGACAAATTCTGCAGAGATACTGTGCTCACAACCTATTGAGTAATTGTACCTTTTTAGGGAGAGACTTTTTACCTCATAGGGAATAATTGTGTATATGAATATCTATATATTATTTTATATTATTATTACTATTTTTATTTTTTATTTTTTATTTTTTTCCCAAATGACGAGTCTAAAATATCATATTATGTCCTAACTAATGCCCAGGGACTGTGTCATTACACAACCTCTACATTTACCTTTACCAGCGGACTTGTCTAATAAATGTTTTAAAATTCATGACATATTTGGGTATTGGTGAGTAAAGAAAATTGTGCTCCTTAAGTTTTAACCTACATTTTCTATATTAGCCACAGTCCCTTGTACCAGCTAACACCTGAATTAGTGGTGCGATTTTACTGGCTTTCTCCACTTCTACGCAATCACCAATTAGTTGCTTTGCATGAATCCATATGTACTTCCTTAATTTATACTTGTTATAATTGGTATTTGATTTTTAAACTTATAATGCCTGGATGTACCTTCTGCCTATTTGTTGTAAATTTCCAAATAGAAACCCATACAATATTGATAAAGATCAGGGGGTGGGGGGGGGGGGGGGGGGGG
>JANTOQ010514345.1:0-11111 GCA_027564595.1 Bythotiara depressa | reverse complement strand
TTAGAAACAAGTGAGCTTTAATTCAAATTGTCCTTTTCTCCTTTTTTATTCTTTCCTTTCCGAAAAATCTCTGTGCACGAAAATAGTATAATTGAGAGGTGCGCGAAAATTAAAGGGTGTGTGAATAAATACTTTTGCTGGGTGCGCGAAAATTTGGGGCGCGAAAAATAGAGGAAGCAAAAATAAAAGGGGCGCGAAAATTAAAGGGATTAAGGTATTTTACATTTGCAACATTTTTATTCACAGTTATATAATATATATATTATATGTGTATCAATCTTTGTGACCAGTTTTCCATGCTCTTGCAAATCAATCTGTTCAGATGAAGTCCTGGCAAAATTAGGTATTCTAAGAGAGGTGTTCTAAGAAAGTAACGGTTTTCTGGATTCACTTCAAGAACATACTTCCTGGCAGATAAGAACGCCTATTTTGACTATAGTGACTGTTCCAGAGCACAAAAAATCATATTTTATTAATTTGTAATGTATATGGAGTAGTCTTTTCGTGGATTATTTCAGAAAGAAATTGTATTTTTATCATCTTTATATACAAACAGTGATCTGGGGTATATAATTGAACTTTGGCCACAGTTTGGTAGTAGTGTAAACAGACAATTTGGTAGTAGCGTAAACAGACAATTTGGTAGTAGTGTAAACAGACAGTTTGGTAGTAGTGTAAACAGACAATTTGTGGTCAATATTGTTTAAAAATTTGATATTGGAAAAATACAACCTTTGTCTTGGTAAATTATTTTCCTTGATAATTACAGATTTCTAAAGCTCTTTCACGTATATCAAATTAGTAAATAGAACTTGGAAATGTGACTGTTCTGTGGAAAAACCTGCTAAGTTTTTATGTTACATGTTTATTGTTCTGCGGCTATGGATTCAGCCTAGTGAAAATGTGTTTTTAAAAATGAGCAAACCATGATGGGGATGGAGATAAAACAATCCATGATGGAGGTTAAAATTATATTAATTAATTATATAAACAATTACGGCAATTCCCCGCAGAACTTTTAACCAGGACAGTTGGTTTATTTTATTTTGTTATGATGAATGATATGAACTCATTTTAAATGCTCATTGCTAGAAAAAATTAAGAAATGTTTTTTCACTTTTCATTTCATGTACATTGTTACCAGGGAAAGATTAGTAAAAATAGTACCATTTTTTCTAGAATAGCTTAACCATGTATCAATTAATTTACTTACGTTGCTGAGTATTCAAATAAGCCGTAGTATGGATTGAAGATTTCCTTTGATAGTAAGTAAAACCATTCTCTAAAAAATTAAGAATATGACTGAAACAAAAGCTTTCAGATAAACAGTTCATCGATCAGAAATCTTTCTTTTCGTAGTTTGAGGTCATAATGGGTCATTATATAAATAGGGCCTAAGATCTAGTCACTCTTTTATAAAGCTTCATTTCCACTCAGGAGATTCTTTCTCATCAAATACATGTGCCTTTTGCATAAATACATGACATGTTCAGATCATACAAAATTTCCAACTTTCAATTTGTCCTATCTAGAGAAAATTAAAGTGTAAATAGACCTTAAGTCGATCTTTCACAAAGTCTCTAACAAAAGAAAACTTGTAAAGCAACAACATAGGTAAGAAAAGAGAACAAACAATAAAAATCATGGGTCATTCTGAGACTTTTAGTAAGACCTTAATTTACTGTATTAAGGACAAATATACTAAATTCACTAAAATTTCTATCTATCAAATTTTCTGCATCCAACATACAATCTGTGCACATAATGCACTTCTTAACTTAGTCTGGATTTTAGAATTTCATTATGGCAGCTGTCCAAAGAAATAAAACATGTGCCATAACTGAAACCTACATAAAACTGAGTGTTTGTTCTCAAAATGTTCACACATAACAAATAGTACTCAATCATCAATGTAATTACTTTAAACACAACACAAATGACATCACTATGTTTAAGTAGATTTGTTATACATAGAATAACTTGTATGCCACTGTTTCAAACTTCAACCTTAATTTCCACTTGCTATTTTTATTGTGTGCAATTTGTTGCACGACATTAAGTAGAACAAAGCAGTAAAAAAAAGTAGGATTTCTTCAATCTATTTTTCAAGTCATGCGATCGATTTTATGCAAAGAACAAAAAACTGCGGGTCAGTCATGATAAAAGTAGCAAATGAAAATTAAGCTTCATTCCACATTTTTTATATAAACACTTTATTTATTTATAAATCACAAAATGGTACATGTGAAAGTAAATATTTTAATAATACCTTGAAACTCCACCATAATCTAGTCCAGTCTCTCCATCAAAAACAATCCATAACTTTGTTTTTAAGAGATCAATCTTTACACATGAATGTAACACAAATCGGAAGGAGTCTTCTAGAAGGTCTTTTCGACGAACATGAATCTCATATTTATTTGGAACATTTTCCTATAAAAAAGACAAGATTAACCCAATCAAAAACCATAAAATTAACAAATGATAGAACAAGGTACTGACGAAAGTTGCCATGACGGAAATGTAAATTAATAACTCAATTAACTTTCACGATGATAAGAAGTAAACACACTGACAAGTGCAAAAACCAAAGTAAAAAGAAAGCATACTACTGTGTGAGAAGCCAGGAAAGGACTGGACCTGAGAAACACAAATGTAAACAAATATGGCAGGAGAGCTGTGTAATATATTGCCAACTGCTGTGCAATTAACTTTGGTTAAGCAGGTTTAATGGTCTAATATATCCCTCTAGCATGCTTATCAAATCATAAAAATCAAAAAAATCCTAATAGCAGGGGGAAAAGCATCCCTTTCTTGAAAATTTCTAACATTGCATTATTTTTATAGGAACAATTGAGTATTCGAAAAATTTGTTCCACCAATAAAAAGAGAAAGGGATTTTCTGTTGATAACTGAATTGTATATGATCAGTACGTATAAAATCTATTATTGAAATTCTGTTTGCAAGTGATATTAGGTAGCAAAAACAAATAACACTGCTCAGCTTATGAACAGCATAGCAAAATATACAAAGTGTTACAAGTAATAATTAAAATATATTTTAAAGGGAGAATATATTTTCTTACCGGTCTCTTTAATCTTGATCTGAAGAAGTCATATTTCTTCTTATAGTCACGTGAGTATGGCAATGCCTAAAAATTAACATATACCTTATTGAAATTAATTTTTTTATTGAAATAAACATGATAAGCCATTTAAAACACTCTCCTTCACAGCTATTGTAATGACAAGCCTTGGTGTTTATCATATTCTTCTATAACAGGAAATCTAAACAACTTGAATAAATAAGACATTGAAAAATTAGAATTGGTTCTAACCTCAGATTTCTTTTTTTCTTGTATTTGAAGTCTAGGGTCTTCCCATTGTGTTGACTGTGTCTCTAAAACAAGACAAAACACAAAATAATCAAGATCTCACTTTTAAAATCAGGCCCTAATCTAGCCCAAAAGACCTTTTGACGCTGCCTCTAATGTTTAAATTTGATGCATATTTTCAGGAAGTGTGACCACAAAAGTGTCCCTTTTCTCTTCTACCTGACACTGCCCTGATTCTAAATTATCCACTGAAAATAGACATAGCTAACAGAGAAACAGTATAAAGTTCATAACATCACTTTGTTACGTCTCTTAACAAAATCACAACATCACAGAAAATAATGTTTATTCTCCACAATGTGGCAGACTGAACAATTACTCACATATGGCCTTATGGTAGAATTCAATACCCATATAAAAATGGTAGCTGATAATTATAAACAAACATGCCATAAGAAACATACCATGGTCTATAAAGAAAACTCTTCCATCTGAATGCACTCTCTCTTCCCAGCCACCCTGTAAAGGATATCAAATATTTCATTGTCAGAAATTTTTGCAGGGAGAAATTTTTGTGAGTCAGAAAAAACGTGAATTGTTTGCATTTCGCTGGAGTTTATTTTCAAGGTTGGACTTAGAAAGAAAATTTTCAGGAATGCATTATTGCAGTTGGCAGTCCAACCAACAAAAAAATAAGGGGCCATATTGAATTGAATTTGAATGAATTGTATTCATGTGTACATGAAAACAATTTTTAAAAATTTCCAGATGACAGAAATTTAAAACTTTTGCAGGAATTTATTTTCACGGTTAACCCAAAAAAGTTTTCACAGACTTTATTTTCACGAATTTGCTCCAAAAATGTTAAAATTTCTGACAATAGGTATATTGAAAAAAGAAAACAGACAAGTCTCCAGATAAGGGAGAAGTATATTGCTTAGTTGGATATCTAGACATAAACAAAAATAAATCAATAAAACACACAAGAAATGTTCCAAACTAGTAATTAATGTACATTCTGCATATCATATTTACTGTAATTGACTACTTCTGGGTCAATTGCTTCATGTTGGTGGCAGTTATGTACTAATGGCATGCACCAGAATTTAAAAACTACATTTTTTTTACATGTTTAATTTTTAACTTCACAGTCTATTTGTCATGAATTTTTCCTTTACATTTATCTGCAAAAAATGTTTCTTTTAGACACACAGGCTAAATATTCTCTAAATAAAATAAGGCTTTAATTTGAAGAAAAATGTAAACAACTTTGGAACATGTTGAAAAGCAATGACATATGGTAAGAAGATAAACAATTTTTAGATTCATTTTTATTAAAGGTATGGCACTGCAGTAAAACTGTATATAAAAAAGTGTATCCTAATAATTGTTTACTATTTACATCAGAATATGAATGACAAAAATAATAATTGATGATAATTACTTACTGCTAGAAATAAATGGTGTTTTGTCATCTATAGGACATTTCAACTTTCTTATACAGTATAATGTTTTCTGAGTGACAAAATGTTATTATTTCAGAAACCATTGTAGTGGTGAATACCGTCAGTCTAACTACCGTATTTCCTCTAATTAGTGCTCCTGGTGCTTATTTAATTTTCCAGCCCCAGCCCCCGGTGCTTACTAGAGGGCGGCACTTATAAAATTTTCTATAGTCAAAGTTGTTTTAATAAAGTGTTTCTCTAAAAAACAACTTCTCGGTCGAAATTTTCATTCAAACTATTTCCTAAAGTAGAACATGTTAATTGCTTTCACACCTGATTGTGCGATGACAGAGGGAGCTCTCGTATGGAAATAGTTGGAACAGAAATTCGCCTTCAGATAAAACCGTAGGTGTTAAAAAAACAGTAAGATATATAAACATAAACTTTTACAAAAAGAATGTTTGACATATAGTTTTAAATATCAACAAAACCCAAAGAAAGTTTCCTATGTATAAAAAAGAAATATTATCATAAAAGTAGAGACAATGCTGTATTTTTTTACCCAATACACAATCATGTTTCGTGCACGATCTATTGCTATTATTTCTAATAAGCGCCACGTTTGTAGATGCGGCGCTTATGAGAAGGGGGCGCTTATTAGAGGGCGGCGCTTATAAAATATTTTTGGCTTCAGGGGGGCACTTATTAGAGGCCCGGTGCTAATTAGAGGAAATACGGTATATAGGTTTTGAATAATAATTTTCTTCTATATTTAACTTTCAGCCTAACTATATGGGTTTTGAATTATAATTTTCTTCTATATTTAACCGTAGAAGAGATTCAATATTATAAAATAAATAACAAAATCTCTTACTAGTTATTTATTTATCTATTGATCAATATTATGTACAAGTTCTAATATGTAAATTGCTGACTAGTAATGTGCTTTTATGTTGATATAAAGAATAAAGAGACATCTTACCGGCAATGCTCCAAGATCTTGTTGTGTCTCGTTATTTTGGTTAAGATTTATACGTGGATCAACCTAAGAGAGAAAATGTTAAAGATTATTACAACTTTATATTCCTGAATTTGAATTTACCGTGTACACTCAAATCTTTATGAATTTAATACTGGGGTAGATATTAGATATTGTCCCAAAATCATTTATAGACAATTTAGTAATTCAGGCACCCAAATTAAATAGAATATAGCCTTTTTCAGACCCTATTTATATCAAAGATTGCTTAAATTTTATAAATCTATGATAATTGAGGCACTTTCCCACATAATTTTTTGCTAACAAAATTTTTCCTGGGTATGCCCCAGATGATTGCCCTTTACTTTGGCCTGGATCAACCCTTGTAATAAGGACCAATATTATTTAAAACTTGTATGTGATTTCAACTGCATGTGTGGAGAAAAACAATTTTACAGTAAATGAACATCTGCACTATTTTTGCTGGAAGAGATTTTCCCAAATTGAAAACAAATAAAAACACACTTTTTACTATTTTACAAATGATCACTTTTCCTCCTGGAAATAAATAAAATCATTGGTCATTTCTTTGCTATTTTGCTTTATCCAGGGGGTTAATTATTGGAAATATAATATAAAATAAATTTGGTAAAAGCTTATAATTTGGTAAAACCTTGGTTCCTCATAAATTATAAATATTTCCAATAGGGAATTTAATATAACCAGGAGGTATGCTTATGCATTAAAGGGCTAAAAAACATAATAAATTTCATTATAGAAATCTTATTCTTTCTACTTCCTTAATTTAAACTGTGAGAAAAAATGTAACACTGACCCAATTTGTCACCCTTCTGTTATGATCAATAAAAAATACACGACCATTTGCTGCTAGCTGCATTGCCCACCCAGGTGGTAAAGCCATTTCTCCTTGGCTCGGTACATCAGGATGTAATCGTTCTGATGCTCTACGGGGTCGTTCAACAGCTTCTGTTGAATCAACAATATTTTCAGGTAATTCCTCTAAATCTGTAGAAGATGATATTCTAATAAAAAGAGAATTAAATCAAATTGCATTTTTTTTAAAAGACAGACTTTACTTAAAAATAATTAACAGAATGACAAACAAATAAAATATAAAGGATCAATGAGGGAGAACATCGTAGAAGCTATTAAACTAAAGGATCAACGAGAGAGAACATCGTAGAAGCTATTAAACTAAAGTACTATATTTGCAAATCAAAACATGTCTACTCATCTACTCATCAAACATTTAGCTATACTTTCACAAAATTATACCATAAATTTGGCATTTTTTTATTTCTATCTCTCAGATTTTAGATTATGCAATAATCTACCAAATGCTTTTACAAAAGTACTAAAATACTTAATCATGATTGCAAGGGGTTGAAAATAAATCGACAACGTTCATAATATTTATTATTGTTTGTCATTATCAAGGTGGCCACTGAAACTGAAAGGCTAAATTCAAGTAGATTCAAGTACATTTTCCTATATAAAAAATAAAACATGTATTTTAATTATATTTTCCTGCTAAAATCATTTTTAGACACCTTTTACCCCCTTACTTAGACCCTGTAGAAAATTTTCCCAAAGTTTAGAAAAATGCTGCAAACACAAGCCATCCTAAAACAAGCTCCTATTATGCCAGACATACATATTAGAAGCACTATACTGAAAAACAAACACAAAGAACAAATATTCAATATATTCCAGTACAAGATTGAAGGAAATTCCAGTACTGACTGTACTTGAAAAAAGGCAAAAAAGTAATTTTCAAGTAAAATTTCCAGTACAGAAACTTTCTGCCAGTACATTCCAAGTACTTCCAGTACATTCCAGTACCGGTGGCCACCCTGATTGTTTATCGGGTCAGAAGAAATAAGGATGACTTCCAAATTTCTGGGTCTTTACAATAAAAAAATAAAAAAATAAACATGGGAAAAAAATTATAGATACTAACAAATAATAAACCAATTAAATTAGTCTGTGAACGATCATTCAAATAATTGGAAAGATTTTATTTATTCAATGGGAGGAAGGTGGTTATTTCATTATTACAGCTTTTTCATAACTGTGGTTATTAAAGTGTTTGGTTCTCAGTTGGAGCTTATTTGACAGGGGAGTCATTGTTCAAGGGGGCAATTAATCGAAGCATTACGTTATAAACATAAAATATGTACTTACGATCTTGGCCGAACCCAAGATGTTGTTTGAGAATTGTGGTCTATGTACAATGTCTGACCGCTACTATTCTAACAATAACAAGATGGAAAACATCATTTATTAGTTATTTATTATTGCATAACATCTGCTCAAGTTCTTGCCGTAAAAATTCTTAGGATACCTCACACAGCACTGCAAAAAAGAACAAGTAAAAATACTTTTTAACTTAAGGGTTAATTTTTTAACACTCTTATGTAATTTTACATATTTCTCAAAAAACTATTTTAAAAATTATTAAAAAATTATTAATACTCCCCTCAAGTCAGAGCTCTCTTAATTACATAAACTTTACCTTCCACTTGTACAGGCAACCAACAAAGTAGTTTACTCCCCTCAAGTCAGAGCTCTCTTAATTACATAAACTTTACCTTCCACTTGTACAGGCGACCAACAAAGTAGTTCTATTATTTTGGAGACAGATTACGTCTTAGTTTATGAAGAAATGTTTTGAAACAGATTACACTCCTGGTATTATTAATTAATTAGACAATCAGCAATACTTTATAATCGCAAGTGGTTTTACAAGTCATTTCAGGGCTTGGTGAGAAACAAAAAGTGTTGTCCATAATACTTGTATAAATAAGTGATTAAATATTTTTTATACAATAGTACTTTGTTTGAAATTTTTTTATTAAGTACATTCACATAACAGTACTTGACATTACTCTATGTAACACTTACACAAAAACCATCAATACTTACCCGCCGTTCTTCCCACCCAGGAGGGAGGGTTAATGTATCATCATCAATTCCCTAAAGTGAAAACATTATGCATTAAAAACTCTACACATGAATTTTCAGGTTTAAAACACAAACAGAAAATTGAATGATAACAATAGGGTGCCTATTTTGTGAAATCAGACCTCCAAAAATTAAAGGCCTGATCCAGAGGGGGTATGTACCGGGCATGCACATGCCCAAATTTTCATGAATGCCACATTTTATTTATATTTAAACTTTTAAATATAAGGATGGTGCCCAAATAGCAAGGCCACTCCTGTTCTAGTGAAAGAAGAAAAGATGCCATTCAATATGAGTGAAGACATAAATAAATGTAGCAGAAAATGAAAGAGGATGATTTTTGGTCTGCCATCAACTAACTCATTACTATATCAGGAAAAGGAAAAAAAACTTCGCTATAAAGTCTACTTTTCAACGGAACATAATATATCTTACCAAACCAACTTATATCCCTGAGATCAAATGGGGAGAAACTTGTTTTCACAAAACTATTTATTTCTTCAAACACATTTAATTGGAATTTGACAACTGCTTTCTTTGATACTTAACAGGAAACAAATTAAAATTTTCTGTGAAATTGTTTCTAAGAAGGTCTGTCTATTTTATCTTCTAAATTCATATTTATACCTGCGCATTTGAATCTTCAACACTGATGTGTCGTCTCATGTTGAAATTTTGAGCAAATGGCTGGCTATTATTCTCCACTGGCTCTACTGTGGCCCTAAATTACAATAACATTTTTAAAACAGAAATTAAAACAATAAAAATGACAAATATACATATTTTTCCATTTCTAATCAATTTCAAGTTTGTCTGTTCTCACAACCTGGACCTTTAGAGGGTAAATATTGTTCCTGTTCATTACATTCGACCCTAGCTCCCAGGTTCTAGTAACACTGACTACTTTGATATTCCATATATTTATGATAAACATTTGATATATATTTATTTATTTATTGATATTTATTGATATTTATGGAACTTGTAAACAAGAAAATAAATTTACCAGGTTGGTCGTGTCCATGTGGTTGACCTGCTGTTATGATTAACATAAAATGTTCTACCATTTGCATCCTGGGAAATAAAAGAAGCAGAAAATAGGTCATTAAAATTGTTAGTTTTATGCCCAAAATAAAAACAAGGATATTTTGTGTAGGAAGTGAAACAAATAAAAACGATTGTGTTGAAGCATTTCTCAATGTTCTCAATGTCCCAAACATTACTTCTATTTGATTGAATTAGAGGTACTCAAGGCACAAACCTTTTTTAAGTTTTCCAAAAGAATGGGATCCACAAGATGTGAACAGATAAAAAAGGGACATCACTTGAACTGTTGTCCATACAGACATATAAAACATGTTAAATATTTAATTCTGTTTTGTTTTTCAATCTTATGAATCCATAACCATCTTAAATGACTTATTTTGTTGTTGCTTTGTCTGTGAGAATGTTTGTTCTCTGTACAGTACAATTCAAAGTCACAACAATGACAAACAATTCAAATCCTGGTATTTATAAATATAGACCTCATTCTACCATTCCAACTTTAAGTTTCTTAATACTAGCAATACACCTATCGTGCTTAAGAGGCTACCATTTTGAATACTTTTTCTGTTTCTGCCACATTTAAAACAAACAGCAGATTTGAATTCCTCATCGAAAAATAAGCCAGTGTGCAAAGTTTCAAAAGCATATCTGTAGTGGAAGTAATTTTATGGTGTTTTGAAATCTAGAAAATTAAGAAGATTTTGAAAAATATTGGAAATACCTTATTAGACCTTTCCCGAAATTCTTCAATCCGTAAAAATTTTTTTTCTTCATTGTGAGATTACTAGACTCTTTTCCTATTGCTGACTTAATATATTTTTTCATTTCTTCTTAAATATTAAATTTTACAATTTTATATACCACACAACCAGTATATATAAACTAATAATAAAATAAATACCTGACGTTCTTCCCATCCAGTTGGTAATGGTGCAGAATCTAACTCATTTGATTCCGATGAGTGTTGCCTATCAACTTCAGAAATATTTTCATCAACATCTTCATGCGTAACTGCCTCCCAGCCAGGCTATGGAGAATATTATTATTATTGTTATTATTATTCCAAATTTAAACATTAAAACATCGACCTTTTAACTTTCCTCCAATATAATATACACATGCACTTCTGATTATTCAAATGTCAATTCCAACAAGGATCTTCAAATTTTTATTTTAGTCCATTTCCCTCGCTTTTAATCTTATTCATTATTTAGTCTATACTTTGAAGTCTGATATTTTATAATTGAACCTTGAAGCTCAATCGTATCGACATTTAAAGTTTTGATTGTTGTTTTTATTTATATTTTAACTAATAAAATT
>JANTOQ010514234.1:0-11112 GCA_027564595.1 Bythotiara depressa | reverse complement strand
GGGGAAAATGGCGACAACGTACACGGGAGACGGAGCCCAAACTATAGTTCTATCGGCTAAAGCCGCAGAACAATAAATTGTTTTCGTGTAGAAAGATAGATGTGAAACCATTTTAAATGAGTGTTTCTTATTCCATAGTTTTGTGATTTAACAAGTAAGATTTTGTGGTCTACGGTGTCAAAAGCTTTAGATGATGAATCGATAAAAAACACCATGTAAATTTTGTTTTCATGAATGATTATAAAATTTATTGCATTTATTGAATTATAGCGTGGTCTGTAGAGTGGCCAGCTTGAAATCCAAATTGTTTTTTGTATAATATTCTAAGTTCGCATAGAAATGCGTACAATCGATTATACATAATCTTTTCTAAAATTTAGAAAAACATGGTAAGAAAGAAATCGTTCTGTAATTGGATATAATTTATTCATCTTCAGATTTAAATACAGGAAGGGCTCTTGTTGCAATTTTTAATTAATAATTAATCCAGAGTGGAGGGATAAATTAAAAATATATGCTACATATAGTATTTTGGATAATGTAAAATACCCTTTTTCATTTCATTTACATTTATATAATCAATTGTTTGAAATGTGTTAAAAGCTTTTTCTCTTTCTTTGTGTGAGCATTAGAAGTCGGATAAGGTTGGAAAGAATTTTTACTTGGCATTATTTGTGAAGCTAGGATTTATACAAATCTGTTAAAGTAACTCGCAATAGTAGCTTTGTCCTAAATAAACATGTGGATTTTAAGAACTCATAATCACATACTGTGTAATGGACTGGAACTCTGTCTCATATATCTTCCACCATGTCCCCAGAGCTTTTTAACATCTTACGGCTAGCTGCCATTACTCTTCATAACAAAAACGTGAAAGCGTTGGGAACGAGGTTGGAATGACCTGTGAATTATAGATAGGGATATTATCTGAACTTCGCCCAGTGAAGAATTCGTACCCAGGACCCTTGGTTTACCAAACCGCCTCGCCAAGGAGCGAACTTTTTTGGCGCATGCTCAATTTGCTTTCTCGTGCTTGTCCTCCGTGGAAGTTGAAAAATTTCAACTTTCTCAGCTCGTGCGCTCCCCCGCGCGGGAAAAGAATGCAGTAACGGAAATCGGCCTTAAAGCATTATTCGCGTATATTTACCTCTTCCCATTTTATTTATTTATTTACACCAAATGTAACTTTCAGTGTGATGTGCTAGCCTGATAAAGGACAGAATAGTACAGATAATAACCCTGGAAATGATGGAATAAGATTTTTTTTGACACATTTAAAGTGTGGTAAATGATATTTGTTACATCTGCACATAATTAAATCGTAATGAGAGATAATCATCATATCGGCAGCTTCAGTAAAAACCAGCATTTAATTAGTGCCTAATAATACCCCTTTAATATGGTGAACCTCACTTTAATTAGAACTGTAAGGAAAACCTCAGTGTCGTAAAGAAATTCGTAAACAGTGATCCTACCTTGTTCTTCTGTTTATTATATAAAGTTTTTCGTTGACTTTTCACATGCTTTAAATAACTCGGTATGTCTTATCGCAGCAGGCTCCATACAGCATACTCATATCTTCGCCACGAAATAAAAATTAAGAACAAATTTACAGCTCCCAGTTGGTTTTAAAATTATACTACGACCAAACTGTATGCTTGGTGTGTCAAAATGTGGTAGTTGTCACAATCGTCAAATCTCGTGGATGTGCGCAACCCACAGTTCAGTTCAATAAGGTTGCAATTTTAGCTCATTCTCAGCGATTTTTCGCTTTCTGATATATACACGGCTGTCCGCTAGCGGTAGCGGTTTTGATGCTGATGTCCGTGCTTAGTCCCCATTCCAAATAGTGTCCAAATAAAGGAAATGACCTTCATTGATGGGAAAAATGATGAAATAATACCTTCCGGTGTATTTGCTTCATTAACCACGGAAAATGCGGTTACTTAATTGATCTTTGTGATTCAAGTACGTCCCAAAGTCCCAATTTATCCAACAATCTTGGAAAAAAATATTGGAACGTAGTGGATTTTAGTTATTTTTTTATGTTCGAGTCAAAAGTTCTTCTGGTATCCAAACATTATTGTACTAGGAAGGGAGCGGTTTTCCACTCACTTTTACCAAATCTTAAGGGTAAAAAAAGACAAAAATTGTCAAAAACCGCCTGTATTCGAAATATTTTTTCGCATCTACAATCCTGGGTATAATTGTTAGAACATTGGAGATTTTAATTTCTTGCTTGACATATTTTGCCTTTAAGTGTCAATTGCACGAAAATAGGGGTAGGTGTTGGAGGTAATCCACGAAAGATCGCGCATGTCTATGCCATTTCTTGAGAAATCTCGGAAAGAGTCCGTACTTCACTGACATGTATATTTCACTGAGTAATGTATGTATGTATTTCTTTCTTTAACGTTGGTATAGAGTTACAATAGCTTGTGAAATAACTTCATAAACTAATTTATTTTTTCTTGTCGGAACACTTAAGCGGCAAAAGTATTCTCAGTGGAAATGGGCCTTTGCTTAAAGATTTAATACGTTTCTAATGCTGGTATATAAAACGCAATATTTTGGCAATTTATGAAATAATATGAACATGAAAGTGAAATATAGGCTCAACCTTGTTCCCAGGGCCGTATTTTGTCTCTATTTATATATAGATATAGTTATGAGCCTGTATGCACTTACAGGTTTTTAGAGAATGGAGAATATTAAGTATCCTATTACTTTAGACTTGGTTATTTTCTCAGTACGTACTGAAGCTACTTGTGAACGATGCGCAAGTCAGCGAATAGTAAAGTACAGGGGGTCGAGAAAATAAAGTGTCGTATGATTTACAGTCAAGAAACGTCTACCTATTACCGCATTTAAAAGCGCAGATTTTTGGTCTTCGAAAGTGGGGCAAATAGTTTATTTTTTAGGTGATTTTTTGATTTTTTGATCTTGTAATTTGAAACTAAAATTGCCTAAAGCCTAAAACTCCCAAAAAAATACCAAGTATGAATCCTTTTATATTATATTTCCCATACCAAGTAAAAAGTTTCAGTAAAAGCAACGTTCTATCAACTATCTACAAACTGAACTGTTTGAACCAGTGTGAAATAACAAACGATCAAGATTCTAGGAAAGGGGATAAGCAAATAATGAATATAAACCACCAAAATATGTTGTTCAGGGTTGAAGAAAGCTCCAAAATATGTTGTTCAGGGTTGTAGCTATTGAAACAAAATTTAATAAATATATATCATGGGCCATTTTGGTTGTAACGATCGTGGCGGGTTTATGATTAGCTTCTATCTTTTTAAAAAAAAATCTTCTGTGTTAACTGACAGAGTGGAAATGCGAATGATTAATTTCGCGCGTTTTTTTCTACTTCTAATCAATGTTTAGACGACATTTACATTGATAAGTACGGTATACATTTCTGCAAATGAAATAAATCTCCGGCACGAGCCATTGTCACTCTTCTTCCCAGCGGTTTTCACTTTAAATATGTTTTAGATATTATTACGATTCACTGCGTTTCCTTCGTTCCATTTCAAAGCCTGTATGGCGGAGAGTGAGATGTTGAATAGTGTGTGTGATCTTTGAAAAACAGCACATGTTGGAGATTAGTCTGTGATTCGATTCGATTCTAATGAAATTATGTAATATGTTAATCTTGTTGAAAAATTAAACGAGACAGAAATTTGTCTTTATTCACAGTTGGGTTCCTTTTATCTTTCTATGTATGCCACAAATATATACTCATAATATACTCTATGTATGCCACAAATATATACTCATAGAGCGTTCTTTAAAACTCTATATTTATATGGCATTATACAATCTATGGAGGAGACAAACGTAAGGTTGTATGTAATGTATGTCTTCATAATTTTAATGTCCGTGAAAATGTGGTTGCTGAAGATTACTTTTAGTCATCCGAATATTTTATAAACCCGCGACAAATTAATTGGATTACTGTAATGATACGTCAGGAGAGAAACAGGAAATAGATCGTAAAAGTAATAATAACGATAATATTAATATGAAATATGTCGTCAATGAATAATCAGTACAAATATTGCAACAAGTTAATAAATGCTTTGTGAGGATTTTGATGCGATCATTATAACAGGGTGTTTTATCGTACCAACAAAAAAGCATGGCCGTGTGCGTAAAAACTTCGCCAGAGGGATGTAAGAGGCGTAAGATAAAGATAGACAGATCATTGCAAATAAAAAAAAGCCACTAAAATCTTAAATTTTTTGCTTTTTTTCTACTTTGTGATAAACGCCGGCAATCTTTTTTCCGAAACTCAATAGTTAAGTTAAATTTTATTTGAGTTCAGTTCTATATTTCGTTATTGAACTATGCACAGGTTGAACTAATCTCCAGCCTCTTTCTGAGAATATCTATCCTGTCAGTCTCATTATGAGAATATTTATCCCACCAGCCTCTCTCTGAGAATAGTTACTCTGCAAGGTCTCTCGTCAAAACAGTGAGAAAAACAAACAAATAAATTTAGAATAAAACTGTGTTTCGGAAGATCGCTTTTATTTATGTACATGAAACGTTTACCACAACTTTTTAAGATGCAAAAATTTCCTCGTCAAGACTTTGGAATGTGTCACAAACTCAACCTCGTCCCCAGGGCTTCTTTTTCTTTTTTTTACTTGAGGATAGCGCTATCCTCCGCAAGCCTCAAGTAAAAAAGGAAAAGAAGCCCTTGGGACGAGGTTATCACAAACTCTCATTAAATTCGTTCCATAATTGGATTCTGACATGACCCGTTCCATGCTACATAAGGATCGTTTATTAGGATTATCAACCGGAAAGACTGTATTAAATTGGTGTTTCATTAATATGCTAAACTGATTAATTTGACGGTTAATGCGAGACAAATATTTTTTTACGGAAATAAACTTTCGCACTAATTAATCATTCATTATAGTTCATAGCCTGTCAGCAGAGGATAATTATTAATCCTAAGACAGTCAAATTAATAATAAATTATTAGGCGTCTAAACTTTATAACATTCAACAGAACGAAAGTTTTATTAAAATTGTATCCAATTTAATACCTTTCCTTAAGGAACTTAATTAATTCATGGTTAAATTTTTCCTTCAATTTGATTGATAGACTAAATCAAACGCCTCTTTTTCATTTGGTTAAAAATGATAAATAAGTTAATTTATTTTTCCGAGACAAAATCATAAGAAAGTATTATTTTTCTTGTTGCGGTAAACTTTTTAATTCTCATTTTCATAATTGGCACCTGTGATAAAGATATTTTTTATTTTCTGTCTTGTGTTCTGAGTATAACAAAAAAATGAGAAAACGTCTTTAAAATACTTGTTAGTTAGTTTGTATATTGAAAGCAGATTACCCACATGCTACAGTAAAAGTACATTTGTCCGGAAAATGACATATTATATTGCCTCATTTAAATATCTATTGACGTCATTAGGTAAATAAACAGTTCCACGTGACATTGTCAGCATGCTTCTATTTCCTTTAATCGTTTCCAAACTTGAGGTGCACCGTTATAAATAACCGGAGCATTTCTTTGATTTATATCTATTTTTGTCAATCATGGAATCGTAAATCTGTCCAAAATTGTTAATGATATATTGTCTTGCAGATTTCATCTCGAACAATAGAAGTAAATAAAAACATGAAGTTTTACAGCTCACAAGTAAACCACATTATTTAGTCCATGTAAAGCAGAGAGTGGACGTAATGGGTATTATCATGACCAGATCGGCCGTTAAAAAAATGAAAATTCAAAATATATTACAGCTGACTTACTAAACAACTGCTTGTTATCAACAAATCAGGATCCAGAATAGAAATTCCGGCAGTTTGTATTAGGGATTTGAAAGTACGTTGTCACTTCTTATCTATTCAATTTTAAAACAGTTATTCCTTCAGTCCTTTAAGATGACAACATACTACAAGTAAAAATAAAAAATAACTCTCCACTCCCAACAATTAGGAGCAGAAGAGCTAAGTTTCATATTTTATAAAAATACACTTTCAGTGTTTATACTTGTTTCTGGATGTTTAAATTAATTTGTCAATTTGTGATTGAGTTGGCTTCTTAATTTATTAAGGTATTCAAACGATTGTCGCCATGCTTCGACAAAAACACTTCGCTAAGCGGCTTATGTCAAAGAATCATGACAGCTTTAATTAGTGTTATATTAATGAGAATTTACAAATTGCGAGACTATAAATTTTAAAGCATTAAGAAATTGAAACATTTGTCACTGGGAAATTAGCTGGTAATCAAAACATTACGAATAAATGAAATTTCTCTAGGAGTAAGGAAACAATTCGATAAATATCATGACAAAACCGAAGTTGTCAGTCCTATCCTTCTCTATAGAAAATATCCTTCGAGAAGAACCAAAAGAGGTGAAGGCAGGAAATGATGAAGGAAGCATAAGAAAACAAAAGGAAAAACAGACAACTGAAGTAAGGAGGGAACCATATGCGACTTGGAATTATCATGAGGAACATTCGACAATAACCACGCTTGTGAAGTTCTGCGGAAGTTACTTAGAAAGTGTACAGCGGAATTGTAGATGCCGGAAGAATAGTCAAGAGGTACTTCATGGAAATTTACACGAGAGGATAAAAAGTAAGTAATACCCTTTCTCATTATTATATTCTAAATATTTTATTATTATTTTCGGGATAGCAAGTAAAATATATATTTATCACAAAATCTACATCGTACTAGCTACCAACTATGGTTATATATCCTTATCCGAATTTACACCACCAATCTCACTCTCGAAACGTTTTCCAAACATTAAAATCATTCAGTTTCATGGCATGATAAATTATCATATCATTATGAATTCCAATACTGGAATGACAAACGCTAATATCTTCCATATGGCCATATAGCTTTTTTTTTTTTTGAAAGACATTGTGCTGTTTTTAGGATCATACCCCAAATGTGCTTTAGAGGCCAGTGTGACATTTCTAAACCCAAGGGTAAGATATTTCCCGATCTTAAAACACAACTGTAATCAAACAAAATACACACTTTGTGGTCCATTTTATAATTTTTGGAACTTTTTCATATTTCAGTACGAAGGATTGGTCACCCCTATCAAAGTCGAGCCCCACCAAAACGAAAGCCTTCTCGTAACACGTTCACACAATCACAAGTTATTCAACTGGAAAAACTGTTCCAACGAACAAAGTATTTATCTTCAGCAGAACGTTTACGTACGGCCAAGGAACTTCAAATGACAGATAATCAATTAAAAACATGGTATCAAAATCGTAGGACGAAAATGAAACGTGAAATCAACGAAATGAAAGAACAACAGCAAAGATCACAAAAATGTCATCCTTTTTAAAATCATACATTCCTAAATCTTCCATTTTCTCTACAGAACAGATTTTTTTACCGGCAGTAAGCTCTAAAATTAGATTTTCTCAGCTCTACCAAATCGATTTATTTATGTTGGAGCTACCTGGAAAATATTCCCTCTCCCCGCTGAAGAAAACAGCTTTTAATAGTTGATATTCGCAGGTGACAATCATGAAAATGCGAATTAAAAAGATCACCATAAGAAAAAATTTAAATACATTTCTTAGCATTTTGTCCAGGAAAAATATAATATTGTTAGTATTAATGATTTTATTTCAACTAGACGATTTACTGCCCAAGTTAAAAATCTAAAAAACCGAAAAAAATAAATATTTATGACGTATGAGAAGGGAAATCTTTCTGAAAGGTTGAGTAAGTGTTATGTAAGTCATATCGTGTTCTTAGCCAATCAAAATTTGTATATAGTATATAGTAAAAAGAAAATACGGTAAAGTATATATCTCCAAATTGGGAGTGTTTTAAACGATATTATGTTAAAATCACAGCGCCTCGATATAAATACTTAGTTATTATCAATAAAAGAACCATTATGAACTGAAACTGAGAAAAAATAATACTTTGTTGCTATTAACAAATGTTTGTTTGATATGTGAGTCATTGCGTGGCTCAACTCAGCAGTTTAGGCCTTCATTAAATCAAGGTTAATGTATAATGAATGGAAGGTTAATTAACTATGTCGTGTAACTAATCAAAGTAATTTAATTAAACTTTGTTGTGTGCAAGTATTCGATGTTGACAGGCTAGTCATTGTGATAACTAGCCTTTAATAGTTAACTTGGACTGCTATTTAACAGTGAAAATAGGACGCATGCCAAAGCATTCCTGAAGGCGGAGCTAGTGAACATAAAACACCATTAGTGTGATGTCACGAGAATAATTTTACGATGCAACAAAACTAAATTTAAGAAACGTAGTAATACACAATTGTGTAGGCCCTAATCACAGGCTTCGTTCTACACCAACAATTGCGTAGGCCCTAATCACAAGTTTCGTTCTACACAAACAATTTTATTTATTGGCGTTTTGAAGAAAACATTGCAGTGTTTAAATAAGCCTTTAGGTTTTCTTTAACTCCAAGTGACTGGGAAAAGATCGTTATCTCACCCACTTGGTGTTATACTATATATATATTTATATATTATTGTGTGTGTGTATATATGTATATATACTTATTTTTATTTTTACTTTATTTACAAAACCGTTATTGTATTAAAATTAATGAGAATAAATCACAACTTAATCTTTACATATATTTTTAACGTTTGATGTTTTCGTAGAAAGGCACGAATAGACTTTTCCTGAAATTCACAAAAATAAAAAAATAAAACTTACAACATGATACAAACAATATCTAAAAAACATGTCTTTGTTGAAGATTTCAAGTATCCTACAAATAGAAAGATTGTTTTTATTATTGTATACACTCGGTCAAAGCTCTCTAAATAATTATGTAACCTTAAGCCTCGTTTCCATGCAAGTTAAAAAAAATTTAAACGTTAACTTTATAATGCCTTGATACACCCCCTGCCTATTTTAAATTTCCTAAGAGTAACCCTTATAATTTTATGAAAGAACAGGGGGACATATCAACTATTACCAACTTTAATTTTCCTTTTATTTCCAATTAGTAACACGCCTATAAAAAACAAAACAGCAAAGAAATGAATATAGATTTGAATAATTACCTGGAACACCAGGAACCATAGGGTTAAAGTTCTTTCTAGAAAAATGATGTGATTTTAAAATCTTGAACATAAAACAACTTTTGATGGTCAAAACCGATTTTATAAAAATCAAACAAAATAAATTTTTGAGTGACGTGACACAAATTAATTTTGGCAAATATACAATTAAGGCACCCAATAAAATTAATAATTACAACATCTGTAATGGCTTTTCCATAGCAACCTGAAACTAAAAGTAACCATGTTAGCAAAATAACATCATTAAAACAGACGTGCCAATATACTATTAATCCCAGCTGCTACCTTATCGCACATATTTTGTCGTGATCTTGTTTTCTTGATTCTGGTGGTTGATTTCATGCAAAAAATTCTGTGGAAAAAGTAGAAATAGTTCAAATGCATACTGTAATAGACCTTTCAAGTTTATATAATTTTTATAAAAAACGGATTTCGGTTGTTTTCTCTACGTGACTTCAACGGTCAAAGTCTTCTTAATTTGGCACGTGACATGTCTCGCCTCGCGTTCATGCAAAAAATATTAATTTTTACGAATGAATACGAGGCGGGACATGGAAAGTTTGAAATAAAGAAGGCTTTTGACTGCTGGTGTAGTGTTGCGGAAATAATCGTTCTGATTTCAGCATAGACATATTTTTAAACCAGGAATCTGAATATGAAGTCTGTTTTACATAAAAATATATTAAACTTCAAATTTTCACGAAATTCAGAAAATGTATATTACGCAAAGAACAAAGAACTACGGGACAATCACGATAAAAGAACAAAGAACTGCGGGACAATCACGATAAATGTAGGGAATGGAAATTAAATGTTAGATTATAAAAAATCACAAATCTCAAAATTATTTTATCGTGAAAACCAAACTTTAAAGCGAAACATTTATATTATATTTTTGATATATTCTTTTACTACCATTATTTACGGTAAGCACAAGAACAATTGTCATAATATCTACGAACGAGGTGCCAATATTACAAAAACAACATCCCACAAGTAATACGAAAGTGTCCAACCTAAATAAATCAGTCATACTTAACTAAAATTGAGCAATTTAGGTTCTTTGTCACGTCCTCAAACACACAGATCAATGACATAAGGTTTCACGTCATCTCTACCTATACTTTCAATACAACTCTAGTTGCTTTAACGAATGATACCTAGTTTTCAGTATTTATCTGGGAGGTTGTTAAACATTATTCATGCTTGTGAACGGAACGCATTGGGTTGGTTTTATTTTTTATTTTAACTGAAATAGTTATTCCAATGATACATACAAGAGCTAACTGCAAGCTATATACTACACATGAAAATCGCTTTCCAATCGATGGCTAATTTAGGCGATAAAAATCCTGTTCTTGAGCTAGTGACCAAAAACATTTCTATCACATATGTTCTGTATAAGCTAATCGTTGTATAATATTTTATTCGACATTTTAATTAACAAAATAAATTTATTTTAAATTTCCGCGCATTTGGCAAATTGAACATTTCACACCCCTTCAAATTTTGTATGACTACGTGATCTTTGCGTAAATCTTTTTCTTATAATGTATTTAGATATTAGACTAAATAAAATAAAAAATAGGTTTTTAAAAACTTGATCCTCCACATTTTCGCCTTTGAAATTTGGCGCACATATAACTTATCGGCAAAATTTTTAGTGACTAAGCCAAAATTTAGTCACTTTTTACCGACTAATTTTGGATAAAAAGAACGCTTTTATGTTTTGCGTAAATAAAATTTTCTACACAAACAATCTCAATCTATTACAATCACTTCCTTTTTAGAATCCCTTTCTTCTTTCCTCGCCATCATTTTCCGATTTTTCTATGCAAACATGAATTTCATCATCACTCTCTTCTTCTTCTTCGTTTGTATCCACCTTCCCCGTAAAATTGTAATGGTACAATGTTTCAACGAAGTTTTTCATTCTTTTGTAAATGTTTTCCTTTGGCGAAGAAAATGTTAATAACAATGGAATCTCCAGACCTCCTGCAGGAATAGGAGAT
>JANTOQ010514233.1:0-20303 GCA_027564595.1 Bythotiara depressa | reverse complement strand
TTTTGGTGATTTAGGGTATTCAAAGGAAGATATTGTTTGATCAATTTTTGCAAATTCCCTAAGAAACCCTTATAAGGTGAAAATAGCCCCTACGAAGAAGTGCAAACTTCAGAGTGAAAGTGACCGTATCAGTCTTGGGAACATTGATTTTCAAAATCTCCATAAAATTTCTGACATTTTGGTGCATGGTATGCTTATTCACCAATTTGGTCATCATGTCCGAGGCTATCTCATGGACTATTACCCCATTTTCTCTTCCTAAACCTTTGAAGGAAAAGGGATAAGTATGAAGTACAAACGGTTCTTAATATTATTTGCTATGTAATGTCTGTTAATTCTGTTAATATTATTTGCTATGTAATGTCTGTTAATTCTGTTAATATTATTTGCTATGTAATGTCTGTTAATTCTGTTAATATTATTTGATATGTAATGTCTGTTAATTCTGTTAAGATGACAGTTTCTATAATTTGCAACAGAAAAAATAATGAAAATGGTCTAGAAGTCCCTTTTACTTTTGAAGTGAAAGGACCAAGACATTCATCAATGTAGGCAGAGAATATAATAACGGAGTATTTATTACAGACTAAAAGAAAATAATAACTTTAATGAATTTCTTTATGTTTCATCTCTATAAAGCCTGTACTTTTTTAGATTATGACCGGTCCCTTCATTTTGTGATTGCTTATAGTTACATATGTAGTTATATCCAGGTACAGTTACATGGAGCTGTTATTGGAGGTATAAATATATGCGGTGTAACATGGTAGTTTAATGTAATAAATTGTTTTGACTTTTTAGTTCATTAACATGGCTATCATTATATCACTGTGTACAAATAGTAGATGATGTCAAGCTGTGCAATTTTCTCTTGAAGCTTGAAAATCTAGTGCATTTGGATATTTCAAAAGTTCCACCTTCAGAGCAAGATGAGAATACTGAAGATCTTAATAATCAAGCAGGTCCTGCAGTTACTTCTCAAATGTTACTGGGTATTGCAAAACTACCAAAATTGCTATCGTTGGATATCTCAGGTATTATTTTCATGAAGATCGTGATTACAAGTTTGATAAGAAGCATTTTATAGTTTGCATAGTTTGGTTGCCAATTCTATTACTAGACCAAACTTCTCAGAAATTAGTACTGAAAGCAAATGGTATTGAACTAAAAAGTGCATTTTTCATGAGAGAACAGCAGAAACAAAACATCTGTCATGGTTACACCGACAGATGAACAATGTTGTAATAATCATGTTGTTGATCCCTGTACATGAATTTGTGATAAGAAGATATTATACAATGAGAGAATATTTTGATGCACTTATGTGAAATCCCATGTTATATCCTTGAAGTTATTATCTTGATAAGTAAGTCAAGGATATATGATTGTTAATGATTAAATTTCTGTTAATATTTCCACTTACCTGCTTGCCTTTTTAACTACAACAGACAATCAGGTAAACATTTTAAAACTTAAAAGTATATTTATAGTCTTTTTATATGATGATTGATCATGTTTAATTTAGGATCAACTAACCTCAAAGAAGAAGATTTAGAAGCATTTGGAAAGCGTGAATTAAAGTTAAAATTTCTTGGACTTTGTAAAACTGGATTGTCATACCACACTGATTTACCTGCTGACCAGGTATTATGATATTTTTTTCTTTATGTATCTGTAATGATTTTTTAATCACATTTTTTCACACTAGAAGTAACAACTATTCCCTTAGATATTGTCAACTAATTCTGCCAATGAGAAAGATTTACACATTTAAAGACCTTGCTACGTAGTGTCCCTTTTGTAATCATGTTTGATTCTTAAATAATTTTTCTTTTTTAGCTTCTCAGAATTATTATTATAGAATTGTCAGTTCACTGTCTGATTATGTGTAAAATAGTTGGTTAATGTTTATCTTACAGATGTAGGTCTCTAAAGAGGTAGTGAATGCTACTAATGTTTATGAATTCATAAAGTTTCATAAATATCCATTTGATCATTGACACTTATAATACATATTTATTTTACTAATGTTGCACCTAATCTTATTAAAAATATACCAAAAATACAATGCCAAAATACATTTTTAAACAATATTTAAAAAAGCATTGTGTCTCCAGTAGAATTAAGTAATCTTATTTCAGAAATGAATGAAAACAAAGCAACAGATTTTTATAATTTTCCCACTAAAGTAATGAATGAAAAACATTAAAGATAATCCTACATAAGTAAAACTTTGCTTCATCAGCAGCAGCGGTTTTCATTGGTAACACATGCACACAACAATAAACTTACTAAGAAGAACAGGTCTCTTCTAAATCATTTCAAACTTTTCTGATCCATGTGATAAAAAATGCACAGGTATTAAACAACATGTTCATTGTTATAACCAGGTATATTTTAACATAATCTGGTACGTAGGTGATAATTGTCTTCATAATCCACGTGTCTGCATTGTAAAACAGGGAATTCGTTAAATAATGATAAGTTTATATTCTAAGTATTAGTATTAGGATGGATAAATAGTGCAGAGTAGACATTGATTGTTACATCTCACTGTGTACAACAGGAGCTAAATGTTTTTTTCCATTTTTGTTAAAATCTCTGTTGTAGAGTTCAGGATCCTTGGTTTTGTTTACATCACCAGAGAGTATTAACTGTGTGAAATGAAACTCCACTTCACTTTTTTTTTCTTTTGATATTTATGTAACTTGTGGATCCTGTCACATCATTACTTTCATCTGTCTTGTTTACACACACAACCATAAAGTGTTAGATATGAAAATTATAATAAAACATTGTGATTATTTCATATGAAAGTGAGTCATACATATAAAAGTAGATCATACAGTAGCTAAAACACTTGTTTTAATTCCTTCATATAAAAAATTACTTTGCTAACAGTGTTTGCTTATTTTCCATCAGTTCTCATTCTATTTGGGGAAATCTAGAACTTTAGGCCATTATCCAGTAGTAGTGTAGATGGAGATTTTATGGTTATGTTTTTCAAAATGTTTTCAGAAAAGGGGAACAACTTTTTCTAAGAAATTCAGTGAGAGAGAGATCCAGAATCCAGATCCTCCTCTGACCTTAACTGTAATATTCTTATTTTCTTCTTAGATAACTGGTGAAGCAAATGAGGAACAAATCTTAACTGCATTAGAGGCCTATATAGAACGCCCAAAGTATATATCAATATCATTAAGAAAGCTATTTAACTTGGCCAGCCAACACAGTTGTCATCAGATAGAGAGATGTGTAAGGGTAAGTTACTACCAAACATAAATAGTACTAATAAGTATATTATCAGTTCTTTTAGTTTGTGAATAAAACTTGCCACAATGTTATAAACAAGGTTTTATTTACCTATAAACTATAACAAAGAAGCCCTATGGCTTAATGATTGATGGTTTCCCACGCATGAACTGAGGCAATTAAACAATAGTTAAAATGTGAATCTTGATTTAATAAATGCTTTTAATGTAATAGCATGGTTCTCTTCCCAGCAGAGACCATAATGAGAGTAATAAGTATCATTCTATTGTTCACAAAATAAAGAGACTCTGCATAGGAATGTGAGACAAACAGCTTGACTTATTTTTGTTGATTACATGTGCTCCTATTGTCTCGGAAATTATTTTTCAATAAACGTCACATTCCTAATGGAATATGTTGCATACACCATAAAGTCAAGAAGTTGCTTTAAAAAAACAGCCAGTTTGAAAGATTGATAAAAAATCAATAAAAAATATTTAAATTTTGTGATCGATACATGAGTATTATTTTCTTGTAAAAATTGAGATCTGTCAAATTTGTTTTTCTTTTGTTTTTATGTATTCAGTATTTTTAGACTTGAGTTATGTATTTCTACATATATATACACAATGTATTTTTTGTTATTTTAGAACATTCTAAGAGCAATGAACACCTTCAAACATAACAATGGAATTCATATTGCAGCCACGTACGTTTTCCTCAATTTTATAGAATAATAATAATAGTAAATAAATATAACAAAAATAGCAATAAAACTATACACTGAACAAAACATCAAGGACAGGGAAGAGCATTTTTACTTTTATTCTATTTAATTTTTTGTGTCTTCATGGAAACTTTTGTTAGAAGAAGATTGGTTTTATTTTCTACTTGCTATCATCCAACACTGGCATCTTAGCAATAGTCATCATGCTTAGTCATCATGCTATTTATATGCATCTTGTGATTGGTATACTTTCATCGTTTATCTAATACATAAGTGTTTTTCATGTACCTAAGTTAAAAACAACTGGTAAATTATATATAAATACATACAGGCATTGTGTTCAGATGTTACAATTTTAAGAGCATATGAAATATAGACATTTTAGTTTCAGCACATACAGTAATCATTGTATTCTTCAAAATAAATATTTATATTAAACAGGATAACAAATTGCTTTTCACCATTCTGTTATAATGAAATGCATGTACCTTTTTGTTATGTAAATAAAAACTTGTGTCCAAATTGTGATGATACATTTTCAACATTTATCCAATGCATAGTTATTACTTCTAAATAACAGATATATTTTTCATTCAGAGCATCATTATATCACCTGTCTCGTGAAGATGATCCTGTCAATCAAAATTTACAGTTACGACAGTAAGATTTTATTTATTTTAAAGAATTTTGCTGTTCGCCAAGTCCCTGATTATTCCTTCTTTTCCCCGTTACACTTTTTATAAACTTTAATCCGATTAATACTTGTTTCTAAGTACAATAGCATAGAATGTTTTATTTATATATATCATTTATATTATAACAATATTGAGATATTCTTGTAGAATTTTCCAAATCACACTGAGGATTTTCAAGGAGAATAAAGAAGCTTGTATTATTATTTTCTTTTCAAAACTATTTGCTATATGAATATATAAGAATCGAAAATAAATTGCAACATGTGCATTGTATCTTCATATCAACTGCTTTTCTAATACTCTGAACTGACTGACTCATGTAAAAGCTGCACAGATATATATATATATATATATATATATATACATAATATAATCCACATATAGTATGGTTTCCTGTGAGTCCTGTTTTATTATTAATAAACATGGATCATCACTTTGGAAGTTGGTATTTGGTAATATTTATATTTATATTTTTTATAAATAACACCATTTAAAAAATTTTTTTGACATGTTTCGACTTATACTTGAGTCATCTTCAGAAATAAAGTAAATATCATAGTATTGTAGTGGTTCATACCAGCGAAGCTGGAACTTGGATACTGGCCATTAGGCCCTTGTCCTAGATACCATTAGATTTTAGTGACATTATATATTGGAACTTTTCACTGGCGGTGTAGCAATGATAATGTTGACATTTAGGAGTGATTTTTCTTTTTAGTTACGGTTTGGAGAGGATATACATGGCGGTCGTTATAAATTCAGGCGATAGAATAATGAATTAACTCTTAAAAATAATAAAGTACTGAGTATATAACTCACGATTTGTCCTTCTATATAGCCAGATTGTCTATCTGTATTAAGTTATGAGTTTACACCATTTGTGCAGCATTACTGTTTGATTTTGCTTGTGGCTCTTGCAAAACAAACCGATGGTATTTTGTTTGTTCGATTACTTCTGGTCTGATTTGTTTTGTTGCAATTGTTTTCTTTAAGTTGGATATTTCTTGGTGGTGATACTACTGATACTCTGTCAGGATCTGCTCACTCTTCTACTAATTTATTAAATTATGTGTGGTGATGCTCTTAACTGAATGATTCAGGATTGGCGGAATGCGATCTTCTCATTTCTTTATATAATTTACCTTCTGTTTTTTTTTGTTGTATTTATTTTCTACTAATTTGGTAGATTTGCGGCGATACGACAGGAAGTTTCCCCAATATAACAAGCATTACATCTGAGTTGTATACGACATATGACTTTAAAGATTCTGGAGTTAAATCTTTGACAGAGAAATAATTTTTAATTTTAAAAGATGCAAAAATTAAAAAAAAAGCTATTTACAGTATTATTTAGCCAGAATGTTGAGTTTATTCTTTATGAGGTCAGAATGCTTACCTACACTTACCTACATATGGTAATTTAAAATAACGAGGTATATAATCAGATCTTGGTTTATTTATTTATTTAAAAGAACATTTATAAAGATATTGCTATTAACAAGGGTCCCGTGTAAAAATGTTAGTAAAATTAGTAAAAGTTACAAAATATACATGTATACAGTGCTATTAAAATATCCCAAAACAATGAGAATAGAAAAGAATTTGAAATGAAAAAATGAAAGAAAACATGAAAAATAAATAACAATAATAATAATAATAATAATAATAATAAAGTAATAATAATAATAATAAAAATTTAAATTTTTATCTCTAATATAGTTTCGTTTGTCAATCGGCAGTTCATTAAAACATTTTGCTCCCATATATTTAAAACTTTTTCTGCCAAACTGTAGATTTACTTTTGGTAAATGGTTGAAAATAATTTTGAAAGATTTCATCAATATCTCCTTGAATCACTTTGCTGACAATTGTGCAGGCTCTCTTTCGCCACAAACTGCTAATATTGGGTAAAATAATCTCTGTATTGGACCGTTGAGAAATAATATTTTGAGCTCATAATGACAATAGTTGTAATTAACAAAGATTTGTAAGTGTAATATTACTGAGAGATATTATTCCACAGTAGGTTAAAAGTGGTACAATTAAAGACTGGCAATAGATGTACGTAAACGTTTTAGCATTTTCAGATGACCTGAAGCTTTTCGAAACTTTTCGTCAAGAAACTGATTAAGTAATAGGGATTGATCTAACTTGACTCCTAGGTATTTATAGGAGTCTGTGTTGTTAATAGTGGTGTTGTTTACAATGACTTTTAGCTTCTCATTTTGATTCATCTTTAGGCATTGTTTCGTACCAAATAGCATGCTTTCAGTCTTGCCTTTTTTCACATTGATAACTAATTTGTTTGAACTAAACCAATTTGTTAAAGCTTCCATATCCTCAGCAATTTTGTTTTCTATTACACAAATCTGATTGGAACTCACATAAAGCACAGTATCATATGCATATTTTATTACTCTGGTATGTTTAAGACACTTAACAAAGTCGTTAATATATATTAAAAACAATAGGGGTCCTAAAATAGAACTTTGTGGAACACTACAAGTTAATGGACAAGCATCTGACCGTGTGTTATTATATGATACTATCTGGTGCCGATTAAAAAGATAATCTCTAATCCACGGTAACTCTACATTGCGAACGCCATAAAACAGCAACTCTTTAAGCAATGCTGCATGGCTAATTGTGTCGATTGCCTTGAATAAATCTACTAAAACACTGCCTACAAGATTATCTCTGTCTATATCAGCTTGCAGATGGTCAATGAAAAGAGTAAAGGCTAGTTCAATGGATTTTCCTTTGCGATAACCAAATTGTTATTTGACTCAAGATACCCCCTTAATTGGCGATGGACAACTTTCTCAAGAATTTTTGAAAGTGCTGGTAAAATTGAAATTGGTCAATAGTTGTTAATATCGGATGTTTTGCCTGATTTAAATATTGGATTTACTTTTGCTATTTTCCAATCGCTCGGTACTAATCCAGATTTGAACAATTTATTAATGATGTAAACAAGCAGTTTGGATATTTATTTAGTTGTTTTGTTTTGCATATTCCATGTAAAGTGTGTAAAATGAATAGCAGTAGATTTAAACTTAGCAACCAACTGTTGAAAAGAAGTCACAAAATGTGTTGGCAATGAAAGTTTTGTTAGTTGTAGATTCTCCATTAATGTTAAATAAGGAACAATATTCAAAGTCTTTTGCTTTGGTAGGAAATATATCTTTAAGACTTTTCCAAAACTTTTCAGAATTTCCAATATTTTCATTGATTATTATTTATTTTTCGTTTGTTTTAACAAATTATTTACATGGTTTCGTTGGCGTTTATAGGATGACCAATGTACTTCTCTACCTGTTTTACGTGCTTTTCTGAGTAGTTTATCTTCTAAATTCATGTCTAAACTTAAGTTCTGCATTGAGCCAAGGGCAAATTCGTCCTTTCACTTTTTATGGAACTGGTTTATTGTTTTGAGAAATTTTTTCCACATAAGTTTTGACAACTTTGTTCAATAAAGCATATGAAAACAGGGTTTTTTGAGTGATGTTGTCTACATCTGAGTTGAAACTGAATGTTGTGTTGTTAATTTTGTATGTTCTATCAATTAAGCACTTAGCTAAGCTTATTTTATACGAGAAACAAGTAAAACTCTGAAAATGAGTAAGAAGACCAGTGTACGTACTCTTATGAAAAACTCTAGTTAAGAAAGATGTGTTTTCACTATTAGCTATAAAAACTTCAAGAAAAGGAACATTTCCAGAATTCTCAGCTTCCATAGTGAACTTTATGTTACGATGTTTATTATTAAAGGTAGTTGAAAAATAATGTAGCTTCTTCTTTAGTTTTTAAGACCAAAAATATATCATCTACATATCTGCGATAAAATGATGGAGGAACATCTGTGTAGTCTTTTATCCATAGCTTCTCATGGTGCCCCATAAATAAATTAGCTAGCACGGTTGCTAAAGGAGAACCCATAGCAACACTGTGTATCTGATCATAAGTGCCTTTAAACAAAAAATGATTTTGTGCAGTAGCAAAGAAAAATAGCTTTTTAAGTTCAATTTTACTTATTCCAATGTTTGGATAAACATTAAATAAAAGTTCTACTGCTAGTTCAGTAGTCTCATTAAGCGGGATGTTTGTAAATAAACTTTTAATGACAAAATATACTAAAAATTTATTTTGAAGATTTCTTTCTTTTACAAATGTGAATTAATCCTGCAAACTAAACTCAGAAGGTAAATGGTGTTAACATATTACATAAATGCTTGAAAAGATTATAGTTATAAGTGCGAATGTAAGAAACAATAGGATGAAAAGCAAGAGATTCTAAACCATTAGATACAAAAAACTGATGCATTTTGGGAAGTCCATAAATTTGAGCTGGTTGTGAACGAGACGAAATTTTGGTAGACGATGAAATCATCTCGATTTCAAATGCATTTGATATATTTGGCTTCACACTCGAACCGTCTAGAGTGCTTCCTCGGCATTGCTCTCTGGAGCAATGCCTGTGGGTGCAACTAGATATAACGTACAGTGTTGCAAATAACAGTCAGTCATCGGTCATTGCCGATCATTTTAACAAGTTGATCGGACAAAAAATATGTCAAAATTGCTAAAATGACTAACCATTATTAATTGTCAATCCAAGCTCTTGTTTTTTTTACTTCCAAAATAGTTCTTAGAGTTGTGTAACTTTTCCTTTGCTCTTCGGTAAACATATGTCGGCATAAGATTCGTGTACCACATTTGTTTATCAGATGAGGCGTGCGTAAATATGGTCAGCGGTCTAATATTCTATTTCGTTTTTAAAAGATTTCTTATTACTTTCTTGATGAATCCCCCTGAAGCAAAGAAAATGTATTTGATTCTTAAGCATTTTATAAGTTTTCTAGGGGGTAGTACATTTAACTTAATCCTTAATTATCGTAGTTCTTAGTTAGGTACAAGAACCAGATGAGTACATGAGTACAAAAACCATTAGTTACAAATTGATTATCTACACTTTACGCAATCCATGTGTTTCTATATTTTTAATTGAATTTTAGCATCTTATTTTTTCTTCAACATCTATTCTAGTAACCAGTCATGCACGTGCATTGTAAAATGATTCCCAGAAGGCACGCTCTTCATCGTTTATATTTTTTCAATAACAACACAACGTAATGACGTAACTATGAATATTCTTGCTTTGTTTGAATGCCAACTGGTAATGGTGCCGTAATGAAATAATAAAACTCATCTTTGTATATATCACTTTGTCGTCAAAGACAATTAACAACAAATTTTAAGCGACTAAAGTGAATGATAAAGGCTTAGGAATCGAACAAGTGGGCGATCATGAAAGCGCGTCCGTAGATCATCCTTCCTTCTAAGTTTTAGAGCCTTGGGAATTGGAACAGGGGTCGTAGATCATTGTTTAATCTATTTCCACTTCACTGTGGAGCATGCGCAGAATTAAATATGTTTTAAATACGCAAACGTTAGATACGTTCCGCGACACACACAAAAAGTTGAACTCAAGTCAACTTTTTATTTATTTGCATATCAAAATTAAATAAACCAATCAGAGATCCTTATCAACAAAAAAAATATTATCAACAATTAAAAGTCACAAGCCAAACATCTCAAGGGGATATTAATCCACGAAGCGTAACATATCGGCTTAGGCGTATTTTTTGCCGGTATGCGTATCAATTTATTTAAGTGGAAATCCAGCTTAAGAAATCGAACTAATGGCCAAACTAACTTAGGGCCTTGGAAATTGGACCGAGGTCATAGATCGTCGTTTTATCTACATTTTAGTGGCTTAGAAATCGAACTGGTGGGCATAGGTCGCCATTTAATATAGGTTTTAGAGTCTTAAACTGGAATGTGCGGCCGTTGATCATCCTTCATTCTAAGTTTTAGAGCCGATCGTAGATTGTTGTTGACCAATTATAAAATCAAAATTTTTCTAGCCCCTCACCCCTTACCTTTTTTTTTTTTAGGGTGGAGGGGGAGGGGGAGTTTCAGGTGACACTAAACCAAGAACACACTTATCACAAAAAATGTCCAGCCATACAAGAATCTCTTATTTGCAACACTGACCTAGGAGACCAAGTTATTCAAGCCATCTGTATGATGACAAAAAGTTGTACAATTTTATTAGTAATGATCTTGTTTCATACCTAGACTAGTCTTATAAATAGTAATTCTGAACAAAACAATTATCTAAGTTGGAATTAGAAGCAATGTCAGCCTTCATCCTTGCTGATTATACTGTACATGTTTATTGAAAATGAAATAGAAAAATAAATCCTTTTGGAAGACGGTAATAATTATCAAAATATTTTTTTTAAACAAGAAGAATACAAAACTATGCAGCAGTATGATACTAAAATAATTTAATAAACAAGTTCTATGTTATTTATTTTGCAGGTTATCATAATGGGTCTAATATATGTTTTATTATTTGTTCCCAAGGATTCAGACAATGTTAGTAGTACGTAGTATCTAATACTTTAAAGGAAGAAAGTTTCCTAGGAAAGTTTTGCAATCTGAAAAATTCCCATTAACCATTTGGAATTAACTTTGCCGTTGAAGCTTGTAAGGAAGTCTTTCAGGAATTAACTTTTACAGATGGCTGCTTTTTAGATTTTTTGAGGAAATAAACCTTTGCAGATTTGATTTATGAAGAAAAATGAAAAAGTCTATATTTCAAGGAGATACTTCTTCAAAAAAACGGAAATCACGCAACTCTTCATTCATAAAAAAACTCACTAATAATATATGTAGAAGGCTCCCTGTCAGATTCGTCATCTTGTTCCTCTTATCCATTTATTTTGAAAGCTTATTGTAGTGGAATGTCCTTCCAGCAAAGGTTTATTCCCTTAAAATACAAAAGGTATATACTACTCTAAAATAGTAGGAGAAAACAGTTGAAATCCAAGCTGATTCCCTCATACTTTTTTCTTTACCAGGTTTTCATCTGTTCATAGTTTTTTTACTTCAAATTTCTTTGATCCAATTGTTTGGTGTTTGTCTTTCCAGAGTGAAATGTCCTCAATTAGCCAAAACTATCAAAACGATCTGATCCAATGTTAGCTGGGTTGTACAATGTTTAAACATTTAAGAAAAGTTAAAAAATTTACTAGGTACACAGTAAGAAAAATACTTAAATTATGTTGTTTAGAGACATCATTAATGCCTTGTTGGAAAGCATGGAAAACCTTAAAGGTGTTTTACAACTGCAAAAGAATTCTTGTTTGACCTTGTGTAACTTCAGGATACCTGTGGAGGTGGTAAGTATTCCAATTGTTAAGTTAACTCTTGCCAATATGCTTTATATTAAATATGTTTGTTTTATAAAAGTTTTTTTCCTGTTGCATATTTTTGGTTATATCATATCAGCTTCTAACTTTTAGTTGCACCATGTAAACCATGCATGAAAAATGGACATTAAAGTATCACAACAACCAAACGGATACATAGGTTGTGATCAAAGTTCCTATATTAAATATAAACATTTTGAATGTAACTAAAAGCCTGGTATCTAATATGAAGGCATGTATCCATTAGTGGGAGTATGTCTACAACATATCCATTAGTGGGAGTGTTTCTACAATTTCTGGAACTCGTTGAAATTGAGGGAAGGAAAGGTTTTGGAAGTCATAGAAATATTCAATTTGTGACCTTCTATGACATTTTACCATAAATCCCATCTTTTGAAACATTTAATAGAACAATAGGAAATGTTTCGTTGTTAAATTATAAAATGTTTCATCTTTAAATTTGAAATGTTTCAATCAGAACAATATAATTATTATGTGAAACGGCTTCATTAATTTGATATGTTTCAAAGCAGTACGAAATTTTCAGAGAAAAAGTTTGAAACATTTCACTAGTGCTACTGAAACGTTTCATTGAATCTGAAATGAAACATTTCATGAGTTCTGAAATGAAGTATTTCAAAAGAAAGGTGCACTTTTTTATGAAACGTTTCAAGTTAAATCAGTGTATCATGTTTAGCTAGAAAAGGACACGAGAGATAAAAATAAAAAACATAAAGTTTTGACACATCCAATTATTGCTAACAAGCTTTCAGCTACACTGTAGCCATGATCATGTATAATACAGAAAATTAACATACATGGTTAATGTATGGTCACAAAAATAAAATTACTGAACGTTTAAAATTCTGAATATAATATTCACATTAGGAATATAAATACAATGGTGCTGATGCTATATTTCTATTGAGATTGGGTTTCTCCTTTTGTATAAGTAAGCTCTCCTTGATTTCGAGAATGTAATTAGTAGATTATTTGGAGAGTACAGAGAAGTCATTAAAGTAAGCACAATGGTCACATTCCATAATGTAGTCTCCTACAGCGTTGTTTTGAGGAGTAAGTACTCATTTACCCATCAAAGGAGAAACCCTAGATGTTCAGATACTCTAACTTTCAAGTGTTGTATAGTTTTACCAATATAAGTAGCATTGCAGCTACTACTTTATAGACAACACCTGAAGGTGAGGTTTGCTAATCTGATCTTTTAAACAGAACTGTGAACCTAATCTCATAGAAGACATAAAGACTACTTTAAGATTACAACATAGCAGCGACTTGTGAAATAGCTTGGCTAAGCGAGTCCTAGCTTGAAGTGAGACATAACCTTAAATAGGGTAGTAAAATGAATACTTCCTTTTTAAGGACTCCATGGATGGCTGGGACCTTGGTAATGTGAATCTTATTCAATAATTTATTAATGCAAGGATTAATAAACCCTGATGGATAACCATTCTTAGCCAACACAGTTTTTAAATAGTTAACTTCTAAATCAAATTTGGAAAAATCAGATACCAATGAAAAACACTGAAATAACAGAGTAAAAACAAGTCCAAATTTATATGTCATGGGTATAAAACTGAAATTAGTAAATACCCCATTAAATGTAGGTTTCCTGTAGACAGTGGTAACAAATTTGCCATTTTCCCTACTAATTTGGACATCCAAGAAAGAGAAGGTGCTGTTGTACTCTTTTTCACAAGTAAATTCGATGTCTACTGCCCATGAAGTTCTTAAATGCTTCAACTTGATCTAAAGATGTGAATAATAAAAATATATCATCAACGAAACGTCTGTAAAATTGAAGCTTAAACTCAACGGGACAATTAGTGAGCCATTTTTTCTCAGAAAAGTAAAGGAATGCATTAGCTAGGGTAGGACCTAAAGGAGAACCCATTGCCACACCACCAATTTGTTTGTAATATGTACTGTTAAAAGGAAAGAATGATTATTTGGTGGTGAGTCTTAAAAAAGAGTGGAAATCATTTCTATGTATTCCATTAACATAATCAGTATCTTAATATAAAGAAGAAACAGAGATGTCAATGGTTTCATCAAGTGGCACATTGGTGAATAAAGACTCTACATCAAAGCTATGCTCTACATCAAGAAGAACTTACTTATACGAAAGGAGAAACCCAGTCTCAATAGAAATATTGCATCAGTTGTATTTATATTCCTAATGTGAATATTATATTCAGAATTTTAAACGTTCAGTAATTTTATTTTTGTGACCATACATTAACCATGTATGTTAATTTTCTGTATTATATGTGATCATGGCTACAGTGTAGCCAAAAGCTTGCTACGTTTTTTCTTTTTATATTCTTGGATACATCTCCGATTATAGACATGAGAGATGCTAAAATTTCATTTCTGTTACCTTTTTGGTGATTCTAAAACAGCAAAAACAGGAGTTAAAAATTAAAATCTTTTTAGTGAGAAACAAAGGTGAGAGAGGCTAAATGCTCCTTTCTGCTGCCTTTTGGAGGCTTGAAAATAGAAAAAATGGTGGTTAAGAACAGCTTCCAGTGTATGTTTAGCTAGAAACAAAGTGGAACAAATGTCTCAGATATGTAAGCTCCACCCTCAAATAAGTGTCATATTTTTGGGCTACAGAAGCAAATGTAGTAACTATCTTAAAAAGGCATTTACAGTAGGTTTTTAAAGCCAGAAAGTCATAATAACTAACATGAAAAATCCTTCACAGTAGCTTTTAATACCAGCCTTAAAAATATTTAGGTCACAGTTACTTACGTGCCTTGTTCATCCTTATTTTTTCTAGCATTTCGTAGATGAGTATAATTATTTAGTATAAGTGTTCATTTACAGTACCTGAAATCACAGTAAGATAGATAGTGTCTGGACAAATATAATGACCTGCGGTCAACATTCGCAAACAAGTTTTGAATATTTATTTTGAACCCAGGTATTATGGTCTGAAAGAATTTTGTCTAAGATTAATTTTCCTATAAGTGTTAGTTAAAAAATATTTGACATGTTTCACAAAACAATAGGAAAAATGTCTAAAAAGTGTCTCAATCTGAAATGTTTATTCAAGGGTTTCCTATAAGTATCATGGAAGGTCACATTTGATCAAAAGTCATGAAACCTTTTCAAATATCAATCTACTTTCAAATCACATACATAGTCACTATGTTCTTGATGAATGGCTAGATATTTGTGGATGATTCTATCTATGATTACATGCATTTTTAAAGATTTATATGAATATCTTACATAAGAACACCACAAACAAAAGCTATTGTTAAAATAAGATTTCTGTAATGCATTTTTGTTTTGTATTTGTCCTCATTAGCTATCAAAAACAATGTCATGGAAATCTTCCAAAAGTTAAATTTTAATATTTTAAATTTTTAATGATTAGTTTTGGCATTATGTCATCAGACAATTCAAATACTACTGATACTACTTTTTTATGTAAATTCCCCATCAAACACTTACTATACAATTACTGATGAATGAATTGTGAAACTGGTCCATTACACCAAAAAAATGTAAGTAACAAAAATCATAGATATGGATTAATTAATTATAATCCATCTTGGAATCCTTAGATTGGCACATTTGCCATTGATAAATCTGCTACAAATTTTAATTTAACAATATCACTGAAATAATAGGGGAAATACAAGGAAGAGTTTTTTTGGTATTTGAATTTTTTTAAATTAACTTGTACATTGTCCTGTTTCCTGGAACCAATATTTTTTATCTACACAAAGTCAAAGTTAATTTCAGTTCTTAATTTTCTAAATTGGGAATAATAGGGTCAGGCTTGGCCTTATCCTACCTGTTACCTAAGTTTTCTGCAACAAACATTAATTTGGAAGAAACACTTTTAAATCGTTGTTTTTACTTGTAATTTGGCTTAAAACCAATACATTTTCCCTATCAAATATTGGCCTTATCAAATTTGTTTTATATATAAATATGTGAATATTTACTCTCAAGATTTAATATTATATAATGTTTATATAACTATTTAGGAATTTCAATACTTTCGTGTCGCAGACTTGCTACTTGCAGCATTGCGAAACCACCGTGATGATTACTTAAAGCGTATTGCAATGCTTCTTTTTAATGCCATTGTTTGCCAGGTTAGTTCTGTTTTATATAATATAACAATATATTTCTATTCACCTTTATGCTTTTAAAATCACACAAGATCACATTCTAAATAAATTGTTCTGATTACGTTGATCAAATCCTGAAATCATCCACCACTCATTGACCAGTTTAAAGGCAAGAATTTGACAGACAGAATAATTAATACCACTATCATTATGATCATATGCAACACTTTTAAGATGAGTTTAGTACATGAATTCATAATGTGACCTTACAACTATGATGTATAAATTCTACCTAATATAAAGTTTTTGTAAAAATACTCTTGGTATGATTTTTGTTACGTTTTTACTATTAAAGTTATTTTAATTCTATTTTATTTTTTATTATTACATTTATACCTTTTTTAGTTTTGATGTCCCTACAGATTAATGCTCTTTAGTGTTAGGATTCTTTGGATTTGTTGGAGAACAATAATATAAATATGCAGTATCATTACTTTTCGCAAGACTGATTCTGCCTATTTAATAATAATAATAATATATTAGAAAATACAGTTAACCTTTGTTGGTTGAGGAGTTCCAACCATTCAATACTGCTGGTTCTTAAACCTAAAAGTAGCCTATTTGGAGAGTACTGATGGGACATTTAGTGGGCTGATTCCATGTGATTGGCTCCGGTCACTACGTGGGCACATATTATAACCTTCAATTTATCACGTATTTAGTTATATCATGTTGGGAGAAGATTTAAGCAATGATAAGTCTGTTAAAGCAAGAACAATAGATTGGGCAAGGTATATGCAGAGCAGCAATTAAGATGGAAATTACGTAAACATATTAATCTAGCAATGACTATTTGCCATTTGTTCAGAAGTGCAGTTAGTGATTTTGCTGAACAGGTTTGGCCACTCTGAAAAATACACCTATTCAGTGGAACTTGAAACAGCAATTGTTAATAGCCTGGGATCCACATCATCATTTCTATTAACTCAAATACTCTGAAGGCCTGTTTGATCATCCTTATCCCATTCTCATTTTGACCATTTGAACCAATTTGTCAATACTCTGCATGTAGCAGGCTCTATGCACACAGCTCATTGCATAATGTTGCAAGAATTAGAAGACTGAAGAAGATGAAACAGATATTGCCAAAAACGCAAAAGAAAGATAGATTAATTTTAATTTTAATTATGAATTACCAGAATGTTATGTGACAAAAAAAAGTCTCCAGATATAATCATATCAACTAGAAAGGATTCATGTGATAATATATATTACAGTCTTAACATGTGTTTAAGGATACTGTATATGCTCATTCTCGAAATCTTTAGAAATTGTTTTTATTATATCATAAGAAAGTTCTAGTGATATATAACATTTATTTGAAATAAGAAATACGAATTTTAATTTGGAAAGGCGGAAAACGGGGGATAGCTTATTTTTCCGTCATGTTCCAGTCTAATTGTATTGTTTTATTTAACAAACAGCATTATAAACAATTTTAAAGATTACTAAATAGCGCGTGCCAATAAAATTTATTTTAATTTATTTACTATTATACTTTTGCATCATCATATTTTTTAATTTTTTCTTCCAACTGGTTTAAGAATTGTCCCATTAATTAAGGGATGACTTTATTATTTCGCGTAACAAAAGTATTAAAATGTTAAAATGAGTATACTGGTATGTTGTTAAATCGCATGGAAATATCGTTTGTTTTTGGTTAATTTACGAACGTAACATAAAACGTATGTTTTCTTGGAACAAGAAATTTCAGCAAAACTCTGTCTTTCAAGAGTTGCAAGTAATCACAACATAACAAAATTGCTCTCATTCCATACAGCAAAGCCTAGGCTACAAAAGGGTGTCTCAATTTTTTTATTATTATCATATTTCGATTTTTATTGATAGATAAAGGTTTTTCGAGAAAGAATTATGTTGAAATGAATATTTTTCTATTGTTTTTGTCATTATTCTTTAAGGTAGTATTACTTTTAAACGGAGACACCCTTTTGTAAAGGGAAGAAAGATGCTTCGAGCCAAGTGTTTTTTATGAAAAAACATTCATGTGGAGGGGTCTTGGAGCTCGTTTTACAAGAGTGACAAAAAAAAGTTAATAAGTTTTTTCTCTTTTACAAAATAAATCCAGGAAAAATGAGTCATACCATTAGGTAGAGGAATAATACAGGATTTATAAAATATATAATTTGATGTGAAAATTATTTGAAGAAAAGGAGATATTTTCATAATACTGAACATGTGTAGCGAGTGTATCTTCATAATACTGAACATGTGTAGCGAGTGTATACAGTATCCTTAAGGTTACTTTAGTTTTTTTCTCTGTTTTTCATTAGAATGCTGGTAGTCAAAAGAAAGAAATTGGATTGCGAGGAGCTATTGAGGTAAATTAGTTTGTTTTTCTGTTCTTTTTACTGTAGTGCCACCCAAATTATGCAGGTTCACACAATTTTTGCCATTTTAATTCCAGTCCAGCACTTAAAATAATGGATGGTCAATGGTCAATGACCCCCAAATGACCACCAATAATTGACAAGTGCCATTCATTTTGACTGGTCAAAAAATATTGAGAAATAAAGAATACCTTAATGTATAAGATTTGAAACTCTTGTTACAGTGATGCAGGTAATTCTAAAATTAAAATCATTCTGCCATGCCAGCCATCGGCCATTCATCATTCCAATGGGAAGATTAATATAATCAAGAGGTATGCTTATGCATTAAAGGGATAAAACTTGAGGAGATTAATTTTCGTATGATGGAACTCTCTCACGGGAACAATTCTTGTGGAAAAATATAAATATTCAGTTAAGGTTCTAGTTAAATTGTATACTATTTCATGTAAGGAAAGAAGATTCTTTAATTTCATGTAAAGCAAAACAAAAAAATGGCACTTTTACTTGTAGTATCCCAGTGAGCACATCACCGATGAATAAAGGTTGAATAAATATTGACCAAAATGTTGATGCAACGTTGATTGAAGGTTGAATTTTTAACTCATATAGCGTTATGAAATCAACCTTGTATCAACGTTATGTTTTACGTTTATGTTTGGTTAATGTTGGATCAATGTACATAAAAAATATCTAAACTGTTTGTTATTCGTCTGTAATTGATATAATTAATTAAATATATACTTCCTGAATTACCACGTATTATTTTCATCTCTTGTTAGTCATACTTTTTCTGATGTCAAAACATTAATAATGTTTGTGTTATATTAATAGTGTTTGTGTTATATTAATAATGTTTGTGTTACGTTAATAATGTTTGTGTTATGTTAATAATGTTTGTGTTATATTAATAATGTTTGTGTTATATTAACAATGTTTGTATTATATTAATAATGTTCGTGTTACATTAATAATGTTCGTGTTACATTAATAATGTTCGTGTTACATTAATAATGTTTGTGTTACATTAATAATGTTCGTGTTACATTAATAATGTTCGTTCGTGTTATATTAATAATGTTTGTGTTATATTAATAATCGTGTTATATTAATAATCGTGTTATATTAATAATGTTCGTGTTATATTAATATGTTTGTGTTATATTAATAATCGTGTTATATTAATAATGTTCGTGTTATATTAATAATTGTGTTATATTAATAATGTTTGTGTTATATTAATAATGTTCGTGTTATATTAATAATGTTTGTGTTATATTAAGTTCTTGAAATTTCTTGTTTTAGCAGCCTAACAAAATATATTTTTAAACCTTTCTTCTAAGACATGATGTAATAATTATCAACTTGGTTAAATCAACTTCCCTCAGCAGCAATACAAATTAGCATAATTTGTATTTTTCACTAGTCATTGTCCATCTTTTGAGATACATATTCTTTTCTAAGTTTTTTGTACTTTACTTTTAGTATTGTATTCTATAAAATAAATATATCTTTATTAGTAACAATCCTCTTTCCTGTTACATCAAGTCTTCATGAAAATCTGTAGACTTTCACACTCAGTTTGCATTGGCAGTTTGTAGATGAGAGGCATATTTCGAAATGACAAATACAAAGACATATTCAAATCATGTAATTACATAGATAATGGTGGCTCAATTATTGCATATTGTTTTTAAGTGACGTCACGTGATTCGATATATAGTGGTCCCCACTGGAAATGATTCCCTGACTCTAATGTCTTGTGAATTTTTCTGGACCTAGCCACTCTAAATATCTATTATTATTATTATTATTATTATTATTATTATTAT